>PVKM010041373.1:0-13144 GCA_004027735.1 Carollia perspicillata
ATCAGTGTCCTCTGTCCAAGAGGAGAGAGTGTCCAGAATGAAAGGATCACCTCATGGAACCAAATAAGACAGGGCCACTGAAAGAAGGCAGAACAACTTCGTGGAAGAGTGGTTCAGATGTTGATGGTAGCTCAATTTATCATCATGTGTGACAGTGCCATCAGGAGGTGTGGGACAGATGTAGGCTGTCATGTGGTCAGGAGGCAGATGGGCATGTGGGGCTGAGCAGGTCAAGAGTCATACATCCCCAGAGGCTTCTTCTTATTTCAGCCAGGCTTGGTAGCACATCAGGTTGGCATGGCCATGAGCAGTGACATGGTTCATGAATCTGGGCTGTAGACCAAAGCCGTGCTGCCTAGAATAAGTTCAAGTCTTCCCTCTACCCATGGCCTCTGAGGACCCAGACTCTATCCTATCTATGTCCCAACCAGGGCCTGGGCAGCTTCTGGGATCTTCCTATCTAGTATTCTAGCAATACTAATGGTCATAAGTCCTCAGCCATGATCTGGTCTGCGAGGCTGTGATGAGATGAGCATGTGTACCCTGTGCTAGTCTGAGGGAAGTCAGGGTGAAAATGCTTCAAGCAGGGCATTCTTTCAGCACATGTGACTCTCTCTGGTCACCCTTCCACTATGCGGGGAGGGAAGCTGGCACTGAAATACAGAGAGGCTGTTAATTAAGATTTGTTTGGTCAGTTTGGTAGACTTGAACAGCAGATTAAGTGGCCCTAGCCCCACCTCACCAAGGGTTACAAAGCCAGTTGGAGGCAGATGTGGGGCTAGAAGCTGACCCCTGATTCCTAGGCTTCTTTTCCTCCTTCTCCTCTCCCTCTGGCCCCACTGCCTGTGGGCACCAGGAGTCTTGCCTCAGCTCTGAGGTTGGCAAGATGTACACTGGCTTGAGTCTCTCACAATTTGATGCAGGCTGCTCCAGGCACAGTGAGCAGTTTCTCCCACCCTGGCTACAAGGACCCCACCCCAAGGCCACCAAACCCTAGCCTGCAGGCATTGGGCAGAGGCACACCTGTGGGGGGATTTTTGTTGTATTTGACTTAAAAAGTTGGTTGCCACTGAGTAGGGGCAAGTGGCATACAGGACATCTAGGTCACTGTCATCAAGGGCCACAGAGGGAAAACTGAAAACCCACTGTGGCTGTGGGGAACATTAACCTCCAGTTTTGAATCAGGCTTCAGGGAGCAGAGACACATGTGAGATTATCCCAGTTAAGATAGTATGCAGGAACTCATGTAGATACATTATCAAAGACCACCCAGACAGGCCTTGGTCTTGGCAGCCAGACTGCCCAGGTTTGAATCCTAGCTGCTCTATTTTGCCGCTTCCTGAGGGCTCTCTGCTTGATTCCCCATTTGTGAAATTAGCATGTGCCTGACTCATAAAGCTGATTTGAAGACAAAAATAAGACAATGTGGGTGAAGCACGCATGGGTTGAGCAGAGCTAGCACTTACTACTTCGTACACACTGCCATCATCATGAACAAGGGTGCTGCAGAATTCTAGGGCTCAGGGGTTCACGCCTTTCGCATCAAGCAGTTCTCCACCTTTGCTCTTGCCTGGGACCCTCACTGTCACTGTCCCACTCTGTCTTGCACATTCAGTTCCCACAGCTGCACATGATGTTTCTTTTAGTTCACCTGTGGGTAGAACTTGTGCCCCTGTCTGCTAGTGGTAGAGGGGCCCCGTTCCTGGTCAGATGCATGAGGCCAGGATGACGAGGAGGGGTGTCACACAGGACATAGCAAGGGACTGCTGTGCAGGCTTTGCTGGCTGCCTTGTTCACAAAGGGGTGTGGGTACTCAGAACCTTTGGTCCCAGACAAAAAGGAAAAAGGAGCCCTTGATCACCATTGGCATCTGGACCAAAGTATGACCTAAATGAACTGCTGTGAGTAGCATAGAGGGTAAGGATGGAGGCTGGCTTCTCATTTCAGTAAAAGAGAAAGTCTCTCACCAGGGACTTCTGGTAGCAGGCAACCCAGTGTTCCCCTGGGGCTTGCTAAACAGGGGATCTTGATAGGCTATGGTAGCTGTGATGGTTAATTTTATGTGTCAACTTGACTGGCCTAAGAGATGACCACATAGCTGGTAATACATTATTTCTGGGTGTGTCTGTGAGGATATTTCTGGAAGAGCTTAGCATTTGAATCAGTAGACTGAGTTAAGCAAACTTACCCTCCCCAGTACCTCATCCATTACCATGCGACTGATTCGGTTTCACTTCTTGTGCTATGTCCACCTTCTCCTGCTCTCAGACATTGGAGGTCCTGGTTCTTGGGTCTTTGCACTCAGACTGAATGACACCAGGTTCTTTCCTGAGTTTCTAGCTTGTACATGGCAGATTGTGGGACTTCCCTTATTTATCTATTCTAATATTTGTTCTGTTTCTCTGGAGCACACTGACAAATTCATAGGCCCATGGTTGGGAGCCTTTCTGGGTCTCCTGCAACTCTTTCTCCACAATCTCATACAGACTCCGTCTCAGACATGTGGATGGCTTTCTCCATGGCCTCCATGCTGGCTTATCCAGGAGGCCTTTCAGGTCTGCCCTGTCTCTGCACATCCTGGCTGCCACTCTAGGCAAAAGCACCATTGCCTCTTTCCTGGACCTTAGCTTCCCCTCATCCACTCTCTTTATTTCCCACATGGGGAGCTTTAAAACACATATAGGGTTGCCTCACCCTCCCTGCTTACTTGCCCATTCCCTGCCCCTTCCCCCTTCCCTTCCTGGTCTCCCAGTTTTAGCCAAGCTCTCTCCAGCCCCTCTGGGTATTTGCATACACCATTCCCTCTAAAACTGACCTGCCATGTTGCTCTCCACAGCTACATGAGATCCTCTTCATAATCTCTTCTTATCTTTCACTATAGTAATTATTTGCACAGTAACTACTGCTTGGTTCTTTTATTTAACTGAACTTCTGATGTCTTCCTCAAAATGTGGTGCCCATGAGCATAGGCACATTATGTGGGCTGAGTCATCATGTCCCCCAAATTCCTATGTTGACATCCTAATCCCCATACTCAGAACATGACTGTACTTGGAGACAGGGTCCCTAAAGGAGTAATTGAGTTAATATGAGGTCATTGGGGGACCTAATTCAATATGACTGGTGTCCTCATAAGAAGAGGAAAAGTGGACACACATACACAGTGAAGAAAGATCATGTAAAGACACAGGGAGAAGATGACCATCTACCAGCCAGGGGGAAAGGCCTCAGAATAAATCACCCTGCAGACACCATGATCTCAGATTTCCAGCTTCCAGACTGTGAGGAAATATATGTGTGTTGTTTGTGCCACCCAGTCTGTTGTCCTTTATTATTGCAGCCCTCACAGACTGATACAGGTACCATGGGTTTGTTCACTTGTGTTCCCATAGCAGCAAACATGGTATTTTCCGACTGACCTGCTGGGCCCACCCTGGGCAGAACGTCCAGAGAGGCTTGCACCTCTGCTTGACGCTTTGACTCCATCTCTGTGAGTCTGGAGCCTGCCATGAGGAATCTTGGGAAATAGTTGTTGAACGAGTGAACACAAGTGGGAGGGAAGAAGAGGAGACACAAAGATGCAGACTGAATGTCCTAAAATGACCTTGATGAAATAGGCACCATCCCCAGGTTTCTTCTGGCAGAAATGTGCATGCCCCTTTCCTGTACAGGAGGAACGAGCCCTTTGCCCACTTTTGCCAACAATTTCCAGGCAGAAAACAGCTCACATCTTGTCCTTGAGTGGGCTGGATCTCTCTGCCATGTGCTTCCAAAGCCTGCTCTTAGGCACAGCTCTTCTTGTGTTTGTAGATGTTTGTTCTGCATGGGCCTGACCTTCCTGATTGTAAACTCTGCCCTTCCTTGCCCCATCTCTAGAACCAACATGACACTTGTGAGTGCACTGTGTGCATTCTCTCATGCATGGAGGGGTGCAGAATGGAGCATTTTCTGGAATGTGGGTGGGTGCATTTCCTCCATAACAATTCCTTTCTGTATCCTGGCTTTTACCTGGTTCTATTTTTTAGGACATTAGAACATGACTCCCTCCAAACTTAAGACTCTTTCTCCACCTTCATATGTTCAAGTCTGTTGGTATTTCTTGTGGGACTTATTCTAGATCCAGTTTTTATATATCATTTTTATAAATGTGGTCCAGTGAATATCTGATGATCCATCTTCTCAGACACTGCTGGGGGATTTCTGGGGACAGTGTTCTGGGGAGGAGGTGGGTTTGCAGTTTTTATTTGGCCAGTCACGGTTTTCTCCTGTTTTGCTCCCAGCATGTCAGGACACCCTCTGATCTATATCTTCAATCCATGTGGTTTGAGTGGGTGAAAGCTCAGGGACAGCCTTTATCTAAGGCTCCATCAGTCAGCATATTGCTGCCCTCTGTCCCCAATGGCTGAGTCAGGGAGGTCATCATGGGCTCAGACTGGAATAGAGGTGATCAATCACAGTATTTTGACTTGGGACCCCTGGGAAAGGGAAGCTCTCTTTCTGTAGGGACAACTAAGTTCTTAGTCCTCCTAAACCTACTGGTGACAACATTACTGTGACATGGGGATAGCCTGCCCGAGAAGGGAGCCAACATGGAGGACAGCAAAGACAAGAGATACGTAAGAGCAGCATATGAGCACCTGGATTCACCTGATGCTGTTTCACCATTGGTATTTGGGCAGGGAAGTTTTCAGGGACTGTTACACACATTGCAAAATATTCAACCTCCCCAGTTCCCACCAGTAAAATGTGAATGGTTTCTCCAGTCATCATAACACCCAGAACCACTTCCATCATTTCCACATATGTCAGATGACTACCTTGGCTTTTCAAATACTTGAGTAAAGAATCTCCCCATTTTACTTATTCCAGTTGTTTTCTGGCATTTTCAAATGAAAGGGCCCTCACTAATGTCACTCTGTCACAGCTCTTTTGGGTGTCTGTGACTTAATCCTTAGCATGCCAGTCGATCTTGATGTAGCCTGTTAGAGCACAGAACTAATTTAGAGAAGCCCATGGCTACACAGGCACTTGTCACCATGGACAAAAAAAATGTTACCAGATTCTAGTTCTAGAAAACAGCACTGTGGACAGGTCTCAGTGTGGCTGGGCCAGCTTTGGAGTTGGATTGACAACAACTTGACCTGAATCGGGGCACCTGCTGCTCACAGGACGAAGAGTCACTCTCTTGTGGGCATCTGAGTGTGGTCTTCTTTGAGGAGTTAAGAGAACCACCTGGGAATGTAATATCAAATGGAAATTAGAAGGTAACTCCAACAACATGTTCAAATCAATAAGGATCTTGACAAGATCCACAGAGATGGTGACTGGGTCAGTGCTTTCTCTGAGCAGGACATGCTTTAGGAGGGCTTCTGTGTTCTGCCTCTAAGGGTCTGAGCAAGAGGAGACATATTTTCACAGACTTAGAAGAGAACTTGGGGTACAATTGTTCACCTTTCCCTTTAGTATGGGCCCAGGTACACTCCCTCTGGTACAGCTCACAGCAGGTCACTCCCAGCTAATAATTATCAACAGCCCTCCTGCCTGTGTGACACAGTACAGACATCCCTCATCCTAGCATGTGGTCTTGTCCCAGGCATTGAGCACTGTGTTGCTTTCATCTCTCCATCTGTGAATTCAGGCAGGTGGTTAGTGAAGACAGCAGAGTAAGTGTTGGCTGCCACAATTGTTTTAAGATTTCTGCAGCAATGAAGAAAAAGCAGATATTGGAAGTCCTGGCTCTGTCACTCATTTAACTCAGAGCTAAAAAGATAATGTTACCAAGTCTCTATTTCTCCATCTATAAAATGATGGTGTTTAAGGACAGAGTAAGATAATGTTTGTGAAGACATTCTGTAAGTAAAAAGTTTTGGATAGTATCTCAGCCCCCATGCTTGGAAAGCCTGGGCTCCTGCTCCTGAGAACCCTTAAAAATTGTTCAGGCCATTTTTCTGGATTTGCCATTGTGTTGCCTTGACAGCTCTGCTGGGAGCTAACTGCTCTCCCTCTCCATCCTCACCCTGCAACACCCAGTGTGGCTTTGTGTGGGGAAGTTTACATGAAGGCCTGGCCCATTAAGCTTCTCCTCTGGGAAATAAGATCCATTGCTCCCTCAGCACGAATATGCAACCTTGTTGGTATTAGATAGAGGCAGAGATGGAACCCCTGCTTACAAAGTTCACAGAGACCAAAGCCTCACTGAAGCCCTAGTACACTAGTGGGTGACGGGAACTGTCTCTGCTTTGTAGACCGAGTGGCTGAGCTGTCCCAGTGAGCACACTGTTCTCCCATTGGGTGTTACACCAGCAAAGGGAAATTAGTCCTGTTTGTTCAGTTAGTATGGATTCGAACATGGGGCGTGTTATGGGATTTGAGTGTAAAATGGCACAGGGCCTGAGGGATTGGCATGTCCATCTCTAGAGTCAGGATATCCCTGTTAGTTGGTCTTGCTGCACTGTCCTGTCAGGCACCCTATCCTGATGGACAGTGATGGGCACTGCCCACTTGTCCTGTGGCCCTGCTCTTCCCATGTTCGCTACAGAGGACAGAGGGTTAGCACCTAGGTTTGGACTTGGAGAAGTAGACTTGAATTCAAGTCCCATGAGCTATGTGATCTGGAGCAATTATTTTTATCTCTTCTAACCTTGATTGCTCATGTAGCAAACGGAGATAAGAACATCCTTTACCGGCCTTGTTGGGAGAGGTAGGTGAACATGTGCTATGCTTCCTTACTGGAGTGCTGGGTCCTCACTGTTCTTCCTACCTATAAGTCATGTATGTTATCTGACCTTGTACAAGTTCATTCAATTTTTATAGAAGAGTAAAGTGGTTCTTTGCTAAGCTTCTTCTTAGCTCAAGCATGTATATGATAGCCAAAGAATATAGGCATTTGTGTTGCCTAAGAAGGCAGTGAAAGCCTATTTCTGGAAACATCTGACAGATGTCAGGCTGCCAAGTTAGCCCTCTGCCAAGCGGTAGTCAATTTGGCTGGTTTGGGTCAGGTCTACCTTTCTGGAGGTTGGCAGTTTCCTGAAGTCCCTCCTGTTGGTGGCTTTGAGGTCTCCTCTACCCTGTGATCCCAAGGGCCAGACAGACAAGGGTAGACTGTGACAGTGCTGGTCTCAGAGGTCAATACCAGACATTCTTGGTTGCCAGGAACTTGAATAACTATTGACACAAAAAACTTTCCCACAAGAAGGCATGCAAGTCATCTGCAGAAAGTCAAAGGAGCAAACCTTTCAGGCAAATGAACCCCTGAAGGGAGCTAGGGGTCCTTCAACCTGTGGCTCAATATCCACCACCCAGCCAGTGGATCTCTGGTACAGGCTGGGTAATCTGCTCAGTCTGCTTGGCAACTCACCACCCGCACACAAATTCATGTCCGCCACAAGGGAGCACTCTTAGGTGACAGGTGTGTGAGCTAGCAGGCTGGCCAGCAGGGACATGGGGTGGTGCCTGCCAAGTTTTGCTACTATCAAGCTAGGTGTTTCTGCTCAAGCCCTCTCAGCCCCTGCCCCACCCTCACTGCTCCCACCACCCAGATATGAGACCTCTCCATGTTCATTTTTATTTAAAGACTAAGAAACACAGGCATCATAGTTTGTCAACACTATGAATTCTTCCAAAATCACACACTGACATTTGTATATAACAAAAACATTGGTCTGTGAATGTGTGTGTGAACTGTGCAAAGTACAAAAAACTTCCCAGCCAGGCAGCTGGGCATATTTGGGGCACTGGAGTCAGGGAAGCTCTTGCCTGGCTCTGGTTCCCCACTTCCCTCTCATTATTCTCTGGTGGCCTCATGTACCCATAACCTTGGTGTCCACTGACTTCTCTCAGTGGTGGCTGTGGACTCTACTGTGCTCCTCAAGCAAGTCACCCTGGCTGCCAAATGCAACTGTACAACCAAGATGTGTAAGTCCCTGGGCCAGGGTGAAATGTGTTTCAGACAAGGTATTGTTTTGCCTTGGTAAACAAAATGAATGTGTCCTTTGAGGAAGATGGCCTGAAGGAAGGGTCTAATCCCTCTCTTGTCTGCAGGTTAAATGATCATAAAGGCTGACGGGTCTGACTAAACCTGTTTGAAAACTCAGCCTAAATATGGGGCCTATTGTGTACCTGACTGCCCTCTGGATACCTGGCATTTGCTCTGGGAGCCCCTCCTGAGAAGATACCTGGTGGGTTGGGCCTACGGCATCACTTTCCTTCCCAAGTCAGTACCAGTGGCCATCCCTGACTCTGGTATGAGTGGGGACAGCTGATGCCTTGCAAAGACTCTGGTCCTTTTCCCCAGCTCTGCTGTGAGGGGTGCTGGGCCCAGTGGGCTGCCACCTCACTCATAGTTGCTGAGCTGTTCAGCACTTCCCATCTACCATGAGCATCATGTGGGTGGTGGCCAAGAGAGGAAAGAAGGTCCAGGTTAGTTTATTCTGTTGCTTGGTAAAGTCGGTTTTTTAAAAAAAGACTTTTCTTATGTGGAGAAATGAGTTAATCCTGGTTTCAGTGGAGAACACTTGCCTCAGTTAGCATGTTAATCCATGCATGTTTTTGGTGATGACATGATTTTAAATATGCATACAATCTTTGCAATTAAGTTTGCAGCTCATGGCAAATAGGTACCCTCTGGTTGTCATTAACTCACGCACAGGACTCCCTATGTTTAAACTGTATTTTTTCTGATTCAGGACAAATTTCTCAATTCTATTAAGTCTATTATCAGAGAGGAAACAAGCTTTTCTTTAGGGTGATCCCCCTCAGTGTGCTAACCCTTAGGACAGTAATGCATATCCAAACCACATACCAGAATAGGAACTCTGAAAATAAGCATTTGTATTTGGAAGCATCATACCAGGCGAGGGATTATTTCTGGATCTCATTGCATCCTTAAAAATCAGGGAGCTCTTATGTTACCAAAGGCTAATTTATTCAGTCTAATTTAAACCTGAGTGATTTTGTAAAAATATAGAGGTTTACAACTGTGACTTCGAACAGATGAGAATGTATTCCTAAGGTGTGAATCTCTTGAAAGCAAGACTGACTCATGACAGGGCTGCCGTAGGCAGTGTCTGTGAATGTAGGCATGGGACCCAGGAATATGTCTCTTGGACCCCACCTAGGGAAGATCCCCAGGTTAGAGCTGCCCCTTCCTCTTTTATCTCCATCCCGGCTCCTGGATCCCTCCAGTCTACAGAGATGACTCATTCCTGTCACCCTCGCTGTACCTCTAATATCTAGACCAAGGTTCATGCTGCCTGATAAGAGAGCAGTTACGTATGTTTTTTTAAAGGCAAAACCTTCACAAGGTTTTGTAGACTTTGAGGGCTTACATTTGAACTGTTGTAAAAACTACACATTTCAATAGTCAGAAATCATAATTTGATAATGTCCATTGTAGTTATTGTTTTTAAAGCAAAAAAAGGGAAATTCCACATTTTAAGGCTGGGGTTGACCTTTGTGTCCTTTGTACTGCCAAACAAAAGGTAATTATAGTGCCCTTTACTCCAAATATCTCCAATTCGTGAATCATACTTATCACTATATAAACAAACCATGGGGATTTGGTAATAGTTTAAAGAAATTGGCTTTTTCTAAACTCCCGTACATCCCCTCAATGGATTCCCTCTTATCCCATGGAGCAGCAGCCAACACTGTGGTGTTGAGAACATGGACTTTTCAGAAGTTCTCCAGAATTTGTGTAGTAAATATAAAAATTCTGCCTATTAGATGTTTTCTCAGACATTTTTTCTTTCAGGCTCAACCAAGTCATTACAAAAAGGCAGCACCAGACATATGAAAAATAGGGAATGTGTGACCGATTAAAAATATATAAAGTCCAACAGCTTTGCATTAAAAAGATGTTAGAAAGAAGTGATGCAAAGGGACAGTGGTGGCCAACAAAAAGTGTTGTTCATAATGCCGGCAGAGACAGAGCCCAAAGGGAGTCACCTGAGCCCCACAGGAGCTGTGTGCTCCTTTCCCAGGGAAAGTGGTGCCTCTGTGGAGGCCCATGGCCAACAATGCCCTTGCTGAGTGGCCAGGCAGCAGGTGACTGAGGTATAAAGAGAGGTGATGGAGCAATCTGAACCCTGAATGTCACCCAGACAGCCCATGAAGACATTCTGCAAATAGTCCGGCCCCATGCCCACTGCCTGCCCAGCAGCCCTCTGTAGCTCCCAGATTTGCACTGGGAGATGCAAAGACATGGCCGATCAGCAGAAGTCACAAAAGCAAGTCCACCTGCATTAGCATCTCCCTCTCTTCAAAGGTATTTCTTTACAGTTCACATAGGAGTTGTAGGCATCTTGTCCAAGAACAACATCAGGGTGTGCTCTCAGTTGGGGGTTGTGAGTGTAGGCACGACCTCCATACCCTTGGGCCCCAACCCCAGGCTAAAGTGCTCCCTGCCAGGGGCCTTTGAAGGCACCTGAGACCCTTGAGTGTCGTGACTCTGTTTGCACCTTGGAGCTTCCTGGAAGGCCTTCTTCCCTGGTGACGGGCTGTGGAGAGTTCATCCTCAGAAGCTCTCGACGAAACTGCCTGGGAAGAGGCCTGTGCGGCCGTTCCTCTGCAGGGTCCCCTTGTACCAGCCATCCTCGTGTTTCTTGTGCACAAACACAATGTCGCCTTCCTTCAGCTCTATCTCTGCCTCACTCTGGGGTGGGTACGACACCACCACTCGGTACCTGAAGGGGAAGGGGAGACAAACACCACAGTGGGTAAGCCTGACCCAGACAGGCTGGAGGATGAGCCAGGGTCAGGCCCACTGTCTGCTGCAAGATCTCTTTTCATTTTCTTTTCCACCTCTTGATGTAATTGTTGTAATTTGGAGTTACTATTCCTACTTCAAAAACAATTCTATTCATCTTTAATTTTGATTTTTCTAAAACTTTTTCATTTTTATTAACAATTTAACAATAATTTCTCCCTGTGATATCTTTTAGATCCTGATCTATGCAGCTGGAATGCCTCCACCCCAGGTGCAGTCCCTCCATGTCACATCCTTTCAGACTGTGGCCTTTCATGGGGTGGGAGGGAGCAGGGGGCAGCCACTTCAGCCCTGGGTCAGGCATTTGGTAAGGACAGGACACTTGGCTGTGTCCTGCCTTCTGACCTGTCCTGGCACAGGGCCCTGTACTAGTGCCCTCAGCTCCTGAAAGGTCAGCCTCGCTGTCTGAAGAGCAGGCAGGTGGAGGACATCTCTCAGGCAGGTGCCCCACATGAGGTGTCAAGATGCTTTGGATGCAGTGTTGATAAAATGGTCATTCTTTTTAAAAATCATAAGATGCTGTGGCCTTAGCATTTCAACTGGCTGAGATCACATCATAAAAGAGGCCCAATTTTTCACACACCTCATTCCTGCAAAACCTGAGGTCCTCCCTGAGGCCTCTAAACTCTGCACTCTTCATTTTCAGACCAACGTGACATATAATCCAAGTGGTGACATGACTTTCTGGGCACCTGAAAATAAGAGTCAAAAAAACTATAGTGGGCACCGAAAAACCAGAAACCAGATGGTAAGAAGGATATTTCAGGACAATAAGGTCCTGGGGACTAGCACGGGGACCGGGGTGCAATAGTAGCCCCAGGCCCAGCTCCCAGAGCTGTCGCTGGGTCTACCACAGACTTCTTGAAAGCAGAGGGCCTGCCACAGTCCTTGGGAGAGAGCCAGGTCAACTGCTGCCTCTCTCCCCGACAGACCAGGGTCTGAGCAACACCAGTAGAGTTCTGGTCACGGCGAGGGGGATAAGGACGAAGAAGCAAGATGCACAGGGCCATCATTACCCGCAGAGTCTGTGGTCGCCAGCTTGGGAGAGCTGAGAGGCCATGATGGGCACTGACCCCCATAGTCACTGGTCTGGCTGGAGAATTGGGTTACACAGGGTGGCAGCCTTGAGTAGGAGCAATGTATCAAACAGAGGGACTGGGGAATCTGCCGTGACAGTCCTGCAGCTGACCCCCAACCCAGCCAGGCAGAGACCCCAGGGTTAAACGGAAGGCACTGCGACTCACTCCTCATAGCACTGGGAAGGGTTTGGGCCCAAACCCACAGGACGGACTCAGCCTAGCTGAGTGGGTGCCCCTCTACCCCAGCCTGCAGTGATAACCACTGGGGAAAAGCGCTCTAAAGAGAACTAGGATTCCCTCACCTAAGATACTGGGGAGAGGAGCCAGACTACCTCTTGGGATAGTGCTTGCAAGACAGGCTGAGTAAACATCGGGAAGGGAGAAACACCACACCAATCACTCCCCAGCCTCCTGCAGCCAGCAAGACCAGAAAAACCAGTTTGGCCAGTTTGAAACCAACAAAAGGTGTGTTTTTTTTTAATGCTCTTTTTAAAGTAATCTTTTATTTTATTATTATTATTTTTTATTTTTCATTACTGTTTTATCTTTCAATTGCTTTTTCCTCTTTCCTTCTTTCTTGATTCAGTTCTTCACCCTTTCTTCCCAATTTTATCTCTTCTTTCTCCCTTTTCCTGCCATTTTTTTTTAATACCCACAAGTGAGAAAAAAACTTGGAACTGTGAAAGGACCTGATGTGTACTCAAACAGGGGGCAACCCAACAGCTGAGACAGTGAGACAAATTTCATTTGGCTATTGCAGGGAAGCTGCAAGTTGCTGCATATTTGCATTATTATTATTATTTTCATTATTCTTACATCTTTTATTTAAATAGTATTATTGTATTCCCCTTCTTTCTGTATAGTCTTCTTTGCTTAGCAGGTTATATTGTACCATTTGACAGATTTCTCCTATTCTCTCTTCCACATTGTATTGCTAATATACTGTCCTTCACGTGAATTGTGTTCCATCAGCACACTACTCAAAGTCCTATACCCCCTGTTCATGTTATTCAGATCACATAAATTCTGGCATATGAGTGTTACTCTAACATTATTGTAAATAATTGCTGTTCCACACAATTGTAAATACTTCGCAGCACCCTTCCCGGATATAAGCCCACATCACAGTCTCCTGAACTCTATTATTGTGGAGGTTAACTCTATTCTCTCACATATTATACCTATGTTTTATCCTTTACTCTCACCTTACCCCAGAATCTGACCTCCCACAACCTCACTGCTTTCTAGATACAACTCACAATGCTTCCCTCCCCAACAAGAGTCTTATCTTCTTCCCATC
>PVKM010041374.1:0-13147 GCA_004027735.1 Carollia perspicillata
ACTTAATTTTTAACATTTATTGTAGTATTGACAATTAATCCATTGGGCTTTTATGTGTCTGAAAAGCCTTTATTCCACCTTAGTTTTGGAAATGTATTTTTATTGCATAAAAAAATTTAGATTTTCAGTTGTTTCTTTCTTTCAGAACTTTAAAGATTTGTACCACTGTCTTCTAGATTTCAATTATTCTAATAAAAAATCTCCCTTATTCTTAATCTTTTTTCTTATTTATGTGTGTGGGTTTTTTTTTTTTTTTACCTTTGACTGATGTATTTTTTTAATCTGTAGGTTTTAAACAATTTGATTATGATGTGTTTGGTATAGTTTTCTTCATGTTTATTGTGATTTAGTTTCATTGAACTTATTGCATCAGTGAGTTTATAGTTTTCTTCAAACTTGGACAAATTTTGAGCAGTATTTCCTTAAAAATCACCTTCCCTTTTCTTCAGGGACTCCAATTACATCTATGTTTAGCAACTTGACTTTTCCCACAGTTTGTTCATGTTCGTTTATTTTTCTTTTCAGTTTTCCTCTCTGTATGTTTCATTTTTTATAGTTGTCATCAGTCAATGTTCAGCAATATTTAAACTGCTGGCATGCTTTTTTAATTTCAGTAATAACAATTTTTATCTCTAGTGCTTTGATTTTGGAGTCTTTTATGTTGTTCATGTATTTACTTAAAATATTTATCTTACCTATGTCTTCATCAACAAATGAAAGACAATTATACTAATTTGATGTTTTTCTTCGCTACTCCAATTATCCATGCTATTTCTGAGTACCTTGTGAATGAATAATTTATTTTCTCATAATGCATTGTACATTAATGCATCTTTGAATGCCTGCTCATTTTTAATTGGATGCCCAACATAATGGATTTTACCTTCTCAGGTAACTTGGAATTCCTAAACTACTCCGGAGCCTTGTTTTGGGATTCAGTTAAATTACTTTCAAACAGCTTGATTCCTTCAAGCTATTAGGCGGAAGCAAAGCAGCCCTGAGTTCAAGCTGATTTGGTCCCCCTGGTAAGACAATTCTTCTACACGCCCTAACGGATGATTTCAACACCGTGAAGTTCATCGCTTTGGTGGGAATAGATGCTGTTCCCACCCCTGTTTAATCACTGCTTTCTCTAAGCCCTTCAGAGGATCCTTTTTCAGCCTGAGATGTCTCCCCATCTGCACGGGCTGATCAGTACTCAGCGGAACTCTCGGGGGTGCTCTCAAGTTCTCTGTGGAGCTCTCTCCCCTTGCTTCGAGAAGAACTCCAGGCACCCCACATTTCCTGGTCTTTTAGCTGCATATTTGCAAACCAGAGAGACTACAAGGCTCTGTCTAGGGTCCCTGTCCCAGAGCTGTCACCTGTAATTGTTCCCCAGGCCACAGTCAGGGGCCACATTATCTGTTTGTCATTCTCAGAGATAAGTATGCTGCGCTGCCTAATGTTTAAAGGCTTAGACGATGTTGTTTTATGTGTGTAGGCCTGTGTTGTAGTTGTTTTTATTATGGTGGTGGTGGTTTCCACTTCTTGACTTAGTCAATTTCTATAAATAAATCCTTAATTATTTTGACAACAAGGTTAAAATGTAGGCTTTAGCTTTGTTCTGACTTTATTCTTATACTTGACACCAAAAATGTCAAGTCTGTTTGTTCTTCCGGAGAATTACCTTGGATTTGCCCGTTCTTTTTCCTTCTGGTCGTTATCCTGTTTTAAGAGCATATAGCATTCTGGCCGGGTAGCTCAGTTGGTTAGAGCATCATCCCAATAAGCCAAGGTTGCAAGATGAGGAACACATTTAAGAATCAACCACTGATTGCTTGACTAAGTGGAACAACAAATCTCTCTCTCTCAAATCAGTAAATAAAATTTTAAAAAACAAATTATAGAATTTCACTATATTTTAACTTAACTTTCCTATTGTTATTTTAAAATACTTTTGGAATGCCATCATACATTTTCCAGATGTGCTTTGCATTTCCTTTATAATATTTCATCACATGAATGGTTTTAGACTGATATAGAGAATATTAGATCTCTTACCCTATTTCTTTCCACAAAGAAACTGTGGAATCTCAAGCAAGTTCTTTTATTTCTCAAAACATCCGTTGCTTCTATAAAACAAAGAAATAAGATTAGGAGGTTTAAAATTTTATTATTTTATGATTCTAAATGCTGTGTTTGCTCTAGTATCAAAAGGCTTTGAAATATGAAATCTTTTAAGAACAACTCTCTGTCCAAAAGATTAAAATGGGACTCTGTCCCAATATTGCTGCTTTGATTTCTACCCATTCCTTTTGATTTTGAGAAGAGGCACCTAGAACAGAAGCCATGCTCGAACAGCTGATCAACACAGGCACTGATGCTGTGTGGATAAACAGACGGTGTCCCAAATTGCAGACAGACCCAACCTGACTCTTCAGGACCCATTTTTATGGAGCTCATGATGATGAGAAACGGGTTCAAATTATTAAGTGGATGGGCATTAAAAGTAAAGTATCCTGAAAATTTTTCAGGGCATAGAGTTTTCTTAAAATAACTTACAAAAATGATTTTTCAAGAGATTTTTACTTTCGTTTTCTTTGTATAGCTTATCTCTTACATGTCAAAATATGGAGCTCTTTTCTAAAGCATTCGCATACTTGTCTGATATTTGAAATGGACTAAACCATGTTCTTAGCATTTTAAAAGCGTGTGTCCTACAGTTTACAAGCAAAACATATCATAAAAAGCATCTCTGTAAGTAAAATGTATGCTTTATTCAATGACACAGTATTTTAAATTTCATGAATTTGATACCTATACACCTGTATTAATTATATATTTTAAGCAAAATGAAGTATGAGGTGTTTATCACAATTTTGTGTATGCCTGTTGAAATGTTTTTTTTTTTGTAAACAATGGTCCCACACTTATTTTAATGGATATTACATGTTCAAATGTTAAAAAAATGTTCAGAAAAAATTTTATCAAGTCCATACTTTTAAAATTTCTCTCTGTTTTATTTATCTGCACATATTTCTCAATGCACTGGTATAGTCCTTATTTTTTTCTTACTGTAGTTCTAAAATTAAAATTGCATGCCTCACTGGTTTTAATTCTTTATTTTTGAATCATTTTAATTATAATATCACAAACAAACTTATCCAAATGTATTTGAACACAGCGTTGCCTCTATGAATCAGAGGCTGAAATGTGTGAAAAGCAAGAGAATTCCTAGAAGAATGCGGCCGTGTTTTAGGTATGATTTTTCAGGTCACTTGGTTCCAAAATACCTATCCTGCCATCCACTATCAAAAATGTTGACTGAACTTACATTTCTGTGTGTTTATTTTAGAGACTCAAAGTTTACTTCTTTCAAAAGTTTGCAGCTTTGAAAATACCCCCTACATTTTGTAACAATGTATTAGGAATGAGTAAGTACCTACTTGAGAGACTGACTATTCAAGTAAGTATCTGTGTGAGGGGCAGATGGAGGGCGACACAGGAGGAGGGTCAGAGACGGGCACGATACACTAAGTAAGGCAGCTGGAACAATGTCAGACACCGAGCTGGCCCCTTCACTATTTGCCTAACTCCATTTATTATAATAGCTCCTGAAATAACTGCGCCTATTATGTGCATTAGCAATTTAGGATGAAAGTAAATGAGACAATGATCCCTCTCTTCAAACAACTGGTGAAACCAAAGAACCAGAAAACTACAAAGTTAGAATAATGTGGCGATACGCAACATTTATTGATGTTTTGAAAGTTCTGAGACAAAAAATACACAAGTACTTAACTCTTGTTGGTGTTGAAGAGAGTCTTGGAGAAGTCATGTATTAACATCGCACATTAATTAGTATCATCTAGCTCTTAGATGTCTTCACAGATGGCATTTTATTTCATTATTACCACAGTTCTGGGAGGTAAACACTACATGTTTTTATTTATGTATTTTTGTTTTATCGTTTTCATGTTTTTTTCACAAACAGATTTTCAGATTCTTCTCTGATATTATCAAAAATTATCTCGGAAAATGTGACATTAGGAAAGCATAATGATTTCCAAACAACATACCTTTTTGTAAATAGAAAATTTTGAAGTGCTTGAAAACATAACCCTTAAAGAAGATGGGATAAACACTTTGGAAATGTGCTTATTCTATTATTTGCTCATCGTCATTGATTTCAAAGTTTAACTACAGCCCAGAAGCTGTCTGGTTTGACAGACTAATGGAGTTTAAATAAATGGCATTTTGCCTTTGCTACAAAGTACAGGTATTGGAAGTGACATATCTTTGAAAATGATAAAGACAAGCTTTACAAGAAAACAGCACTTCAGTCAGCATTCGAGAGTCCTTTATCCTCACTGTCTGCAATTGGCCTGACTGTTTAAAAGATCAATTCTAAGAGAAACAAAGGTCTGGCAGATGCTTGATCTGACAATTTATTGACTGTTTTACCTTGAGATATCCCTTACAGAACTTTTTTCTACTTAAGCTTGCAAAGGAATTGTAAAACATTTTTTTCAAGAAAGCAGGCTATTGTTCAAAATGGGAGGAGCAAAGGGGAGATTTAGTAAGTATATTGTTCATTGAGGTTTTATAATGATGAAAGTCTTGAAAGCAACCCTCTACAAACACACACACATACACACTCACCTAGCTGTGCAAACAAACTCTCAAGACAACCCCGCTATCTTCTAATCCTCCCATACATCACCATTGTTCACACTCATTCATTTAAAAATTAATGAAGAAGCCTCAAAACTCTTGTCTTCTCATGTATAAGCTGCTACCTGGAGCTGTCTCGTCTTCAAGTAGTAAGAAAAAGAGAAAGACTGGAGAGCCCTGAGTATACTTCATCACACAAACAGACGAATGATAAATTGGTCAAGTAAAACATAATACTCAGGTAAGACCCTAGACGTTGACAAAATGAAATTAAAATGTAGATGAAAATGCTTATTCTCGGTGCAGAGCAGCATCGCACCAAGTTGCTTAAAACCCGATAAAGCAATCTGATCTGAAGCCAGAGATAGCAAGAAGGAGTTTCAAGTTAGATATGCACTAAAAATCGTTCAAGAGAAAAGCCCGTACAGCAACGGGAGCGACAGTTGTGAATGCAGTGTGCAGGGGAAGAAATTACAAGCTCAGTCAGTAAGATGCCAGCCTGTGCTGCCCTACTTCGGGGCTCCATGGACATGGGCCAGTGCCTTGTATAGACTAATGTCACTTTTAAAAAGATATGATTTATTTATTATTAGAGGGAGGGGAAGGAAGAGACAAAGAGAGGATGAGAAACATTGATGCGAGAGAGAGATATATTGATCGGTTGCTTCTCATACATGACTGGGACTGAACCCACAACCCAGGCATGTGGCCTGACCAGGAATTGAACATGCCACCTTTTGCTTTGTGGACCAGTGCCCCACCAACTGAGCCACACCCATCTAGGCTAATGTCACTTGCTGCTGCTCTGCATTCCACTGCCCTTTCTACTTGTGTGCCTTCAGGAAGCTGTTAGGTTCTCCCATCTGTAGTGTATCTATTAATATAATGGGATTATAATTCCTTCATCCCCTTACTGTGGAGGAATCAAATGAGAGGACACATGTAAACCAAAAAGCAGCATGTTTGGGGGTAAAGAATTGGAGTCTGGACACTGAGAGCTATAAAAACTTCATAGAACACCCCTCTTTTTAAAAACCCTTCCTTGATCTGTATTTCATTTTTGATGTTGTATACAAATACAATTCTTCTCTATCTCAACCAACCACATCACTCAACTCCTTCCCTGAACTTTTGAACCTTGCCACACCCACCTCCAGAACACCAAGTTTTCTCTGTCCTCTAAGACTCGATACAATGTTTTCCTCTGCTGCAAGTCTTTCACTCCTTCACCTGACAAACTCTTTCTCACCCTGCAAGACCCATTTCTTCTGTGAAGACTTCCCCTCACCCGCTCCCATGAGCTCTGCACCCCCAAAAGTCTTACAAGACCTGAGCCACACTTCCTTTAGACACTTCAAGCTCCTCAAAAGTGAGGGTGTTTCCTTTATTGATTGATTTCTTCATTTACCCAACATTTGACAAATGCCATGGTTTGTGTTAGGTGGTGAAAATACATTTTTAAGAGGCACCTGAGCCCCCTTTACTGACACTTTTTCTTTCTGTGACTGACACTCACAGTAATTGTTTAATAGTAATGAATGGAGCAGGGATCATTTGTCTTTCCTCCAAAACTCCTGATCATCTCCTACAGCGCCCCCAAAATAAAATCACGGCAACCTCTTTAAAAACCGCTCTTGTCTCCAAATATAAACCGTTAGTCTGCTTTTGTTTTCTACTAACATTGATGTCAATTTCACCTATATACTTGCACTTCTTTACATGACTCAGGTCCGGAAGGGTGGGAAACCTCACATCTTAGGACGCATGCTATGTGTCAGGCAATATGCTATATGTGTTTGTGGAATGAATAGCCAAGGAACGCAGGAATACATTTTCTTTTCCTGTACAATTTCACTTTGGTCTTGCGCCTTTGCTGATCATCCTTGGCTCTTTACAGTATGGACCTCAAAACCAAAAGACCTGCTGGTCAACTTAAGACTTTAATTTCGAGATAGTTATAAGAAATAAAGGCTGGCACTTGTACCTTCTCTACAGAAAAAAAATTATTTTCTTGAATTTAGTCCACTTCAAATGAACAAAGCAGAGAGCATAAGAAAGATCAGGGTATATTTCTGCATCCTCTGGCTTTGGAAGGAGAAAATTGAGCTTTTGAGTTGATCACCACTGAATACTTGGGGAGGAGTGATTTTCTTCTCTCTAGAGTCTGTTCACCCTTTGGAGACAGAGGCGTCTGCTGCCAGAGCTCCCTGTTTCTCTCCTCCATGACGTCGTAAAGATCATTGACATCACCCTTATCT
This sequence comes from Carollia perspicillata, assembly GCA_004027735.1. NCBI lineage: Eukaryota > Metazoa > Chordata > Mammalia > Chiroptera > Phyllostomidae > Carollia > Carollia perspicillata. The sequence goes on from PVKM010041374.1 coordinate 6,912, forward strand.
GCCACCCTCCTACCAATTTCTTTTTCTCCACTTCGACAATTCACTGGAAAAAGAATATCTTTCTTTATTCTCCATTTTGTGTTCTTAAATTAACACAATATGACTAGATTGACACTCAAATAAAACAAATGTCATTCCTTTAAAAACATCAAAGTTACATTTTTCTAAAAGAAGTGACCGTTTTCTACTTTGGAATATTGTCTTGTAAGTTTGAATTGACATATTTTCTGCCCAGTAATAGGTATTGGATACATACTGACTGATCCTGTAATGGAAATGATAGTCTGCAGTGAGAACAGCCTGACTCTGTTTGGAAAATGACCTGGACTTCACGAAACCGCTCTTCTGTTCTGCATTCGACTTGCTGTGTCCTGGTAGTTAACTGAGATAATGTCACTTGAAAGGAAAATCAATCAGCCTTGGTAGAATAAGAATAATGTTGCGAGTCTGGCCTTTAGTTTCACTGAAAGAAGAAAATCTGCCTCTAATTTTAGTTTGCAAAAGGAAGAATGCTTCAGCATTGCTGCCCCCCTAGGCTTTGTACAAAATAGAGTATCTGACTTCCCTTCAGCTGGGGTAAGTTACGGATACCCAAATCTCCTGATGCCTTGCACTAATGCTGGCAAATGCCTTTTTTTCTAACCGCTGAATAGAGTGTTGTTGTTTTTTCTCAGCATGGTAAGGGGGATGCTGATTTTACGTATTTTTATAGTTGAAATTATCCAATTCCAGCTTATTAAATCTATGTTGGTCAATTAATCATCAATATTTGAGTTTCAACTATATAACAGACAACACAAAAGAACCACACACAGAAATGACTTGTATGTATACCTTTTCCTATTCTTCCAGTTAAAATAAAATTAGTGACTTGCTCTTGTTTTTTCTTTTAATTTTATTTCTCAATTATAGTTTATATGCAATATTACTTTGTATTAGTTTCAGATAAACAGCATAGTGGTTAGACAATCACATACTTTATAAAGTGATTTTCCCAGTACTTCAAGTACCCACCTGGCACCATATGCAGTCATTACAATGTTATTTACTATATTCCCTAGGTCGTACGTTACATCCTCATGGCTATAGGTGAGTGGATAAAGAGGTTCTGACACATGTATGCAATGGAATAGTAGCCACTAACAAGAATAAAATCTTGTCGTTCACGACAGCATGGGTGGACCCAGAGGGTATTATGCCAAGTGAGATAAATCAAACAGAGAAAGACAAATACCATGTGATTTTCCACTGTTGTGTGGATATCTAAAGAACAGAACAAAAATATAAACAGACTCATATGTAAGAGAATAGACTGATAGAGGGGGGGCTTGGGGGCTGGGTGGAAAAGGTAAAGGGATAAAGAAGTACATATTGGTAGTTGCTTTTGTTTTTTAAATAAACTTTTTATTTCTCTGTAAAGTCATCAAGATCAATTTTACCACCTTGCATCCATGTCTTGTTTTCTTGGTAGGAGTCCTCTGATCTCACTCGTTCCTAAACTAGGCGGCTTCAGAAACAAACACACTCACACTATCTTCGGAGGATTTCCTGTGGCTCAGGCCTGGGCCAATCAGCATCACATTCCTCTTCCTTGTCTCAGTGACCTCTCATTCAATTAAGATTCAGCTTAGCCAACCAAAGTGAAATCCAAAACTTTGAGTTAAAGATTTGGAGATAGTATTCCTTGCTGAAAACCAAAACCAAAACAGAAAACAGTAGACTGTGTAGTACCGGAAGATGCTGGCAGCCACTTCGGGTCCAAAACATGAGTCCCTCCCTGGTGGCTGGAGGAGGAGGCAGTGGTACCTGATCCCACAGTACGAACCCTGGGTAAAGTCTCCCCTGAAGTCATCCCTTCCCTGACAACATTGGATGTGTACCTTCCCAAAATCACCTTTCTTGTCTTAGGGCTGTCACGGCTGTGGCTCTGATACTATGGTTGGTTGCTTAAGAAAATCCCTATTTTCTGGACATGAAGATCTGTTGTGATGTTCTACATTTACTAGTTCTATAATCTTGGGAACATAACTCGACTTTTCTGTCCTTCCATTTCTCTATCTGTAAAATGGAGATGATAATATTACTTATGTTGTCTGATATAGGGTACTTATATTACCTTAAATGTCCAGAAATGAATCAAATAACACACTGGACAAACTGATGCATGGCCTGAAAAGTAGAAAGTGCTCGTATGTTTTTGTAGAACTTGAAAAGCAATAGTGTATAAGGTCAAGTGGACAAAGCTTCTTGATTCTGAACCCTGGCTCTGCCACTGTCAGCTGTCTTCTGTCGTTGTCGTCATTGCTGTTGACACTAGAGCACTTACAACACTAGAGCACTGCCGCACAATGGGCCTGAGATGAGTGAAGCAAAGTACGCCAGGGAGATAAAGACAAAGGCCACGTGATCTCGCTTATCTGACAGCCGTCTTCTAACCTCTGAGCTAAGGTCCTGAAAGGCAGAATGAAGTTGAAAATAATGAGACCAATGTTGGAGGATTGTTATGAGACTTGAAGGAGTTAATCAACATAAAGTCGTTAGAACAGTACCTGGCACATGGTAAATATATCACAGTTTCGCTATTCCTGCTTCTTTGGAGTCTTTCAGTTTTCTATAAAATATTTTCCCAGCCCTGGCTGGAGTAGCTCAGTGGACTGAGCGTGGGCTGCGAACCAAAGGGTCACCAGTTCAATTCCCAGTCAGGACACATGCCTGGATTGTGGGCCAGTTCCCAGCAGGGGATGCAAGAGAGGCAACCATACATTGATGTTTCCCTCTCTCTTTCTCCCTCTCTCTAAAAATAAACAAATAAAATCTTTTTTAAAAAGATACTTAAAAAATATATTTTCCCAGTTTTAGTCCTCACTACTTTTTTCTCAGCTAAGAAACACATGCAGCCCTTTTGAGAGTAGCCGTGTCATATCGGATACACGCTCTGTTTTCCTGAAACCCAGAAAACAACTACAAATAGAGACTGCAGACAACCTTCTGAAAAGTTCCCCCAGTGCCTTGCTTCCACAGACGGGACTAAAACTGAAGAATTAATTAGACAGGATCATGGAGAAGCTCAACCCGTCTCCTAGAGTGAGGGCAGATGGTCAACTTCAAATTGTAGGGTTTTACCATTTGTTTGGGGTTTTTTTCCCTGAGAGGATTGAATTCTAATTCCAAATAGATGTTCAAAACCCAGAAAAGAAGTAGTTGAATAACGGAAAAAGAAATCCGCTTTTATTGCTGTGAATAAATAGATCCACTCAGCCCTGGCTGGTATAGCTCAGTGGATTGAGCACGGGCCTGTGAAGCAAAGGGTTGCTGGTTCGATTCCCAGTCAGGGCACATGCCTGGGTTGCGGGCCGGGTCCCCGGTAGGGGACACATGAGAGGCAACCACACATTGATGTTTCTCTCCCAGTCTTTCTCCTTCCCGTCCCCTCTCTCTAAAAATAAATAAATAAAATATTAAAAAAAAAAAAATAGATCCACTCATCCAAAACATTTTGAGAAATATCAAACATCCCTATATCCCTATTACCATTGAAGTTAAGTGAACATGCCTGTACAAATGAGCTGACTGGAAGGAATGTTTGAATAAACGAAGCCACACCCTCACAGGAAAGCTTTGGACACATATTTTGGAAAGCTAGTGACTTCTGACCATCCTGCTGGATTCCTGGTGCTACCAATATTCTCACTCTTACTCACAGGACCACACTGCCTCTCAAGTGCATAATATAATGTTCAAGAAACTGCGATAGACCTTGTGAAGGGAAAAAGATCTAGAATACTAGCTTTTCTTATATATATATGAAAAGATTATATATATTTATATACATAAAGTTGACTTTTTATGATAAAATATTCTAAGGCTTACCTTTCGCCTTTAGGCCAAATTATAGCGTGTGCCTGGCCCTCCTTTCCTTTTAGATACATGGAGATTTAAACTAAAGAGAGATGGTGAGTCAGCACGATCCAAGTGCCAGGCTGACTGGCACTTAGAGAACTGCCTTTCAAAGAGACATGAAGATTTACAAATGAAACAACTCGAGCTGCCCAGCCTACAATATTGCCATGGGTGTGCAACATAGCACTGCAGAGGAAATATTTGGTGGACCGGTGATCTTTAAATTAAAAATTGAAATACAGTGATTTTCTGTATCGTTTAAGAAGCTCTGCATGAAATAGTAGATGCAGCCTTCTGCTGTGAGGCAGAGGAAGTGAGTTCCAGTTCAGCCCGCCCAGTGTACCCACTAAACGACTGTCAGCAAGCTCATCGCTGTATCTGAACTGAGATGATTTTAAAAAGGCCTTATTTGGGAGGATGGTTTGAAACAGGGTTGAGTTATTTCTTAAGGTATATCCCAGATTTAAATTCTATAATTATTACCTAATAGGTATGTATTTTCAACTATTAAGAGGAAATATACCAATATTAGCATTAACAAAATTTCATACGTTTTCAAATTTATTAAGAAAAATATGTGTGTGTGTGTATTATCTCCTCTGCAGATTTTTACCATTTCTCATCACAAGTATTTAATCACATCTTTCTCTCTCCTACTAAACTGAGAATGTCTTGAGGACAAGGTGCATGACTTGTTCACCTTTATTTCTCCAGGTATCAGTTCCTGAGATGTGGCCTCGCAGCTTCACCCTCTGCCCTGCGGTGCTGGGGCTGGACTTCTGCACGTCACACTTCTTTGGCTTCTCGTTAGACTTATAGTCAGAGAGGATGCCACAGGGAGACAGGAAGGCTTGAGGGGGGAAAGGAGCAAACACCTTTATCCTTCTTTCCTGTTCCTTTATTGTTCAGCGTACCTTTCAGAATCGCTCTAGCCAATTCTCTTCAACTGGGCAGTTTATTTCACTAGCAACAACGGATTTCAGATGGGGATTACTCTAACACCTAGAGAACCTGATGCTCAGTGCCCTTTTACAGAAGCCATGTACAGAGCAAGACCCGTCCTCAGAGGTCAAAGTTGCAACCCCAGCGCCCCACTTCCGTGCTTCGATAATTCCTAGCCTTTTTCCCTTTGTTCTCTCTGCCTGGGAGAAATAGCTGTAGCCTACTTCCGGCACCTCCCTGATACCTAAGTGTTCCATTTTTGTCTTTAGTTCTTTACTATCTACATTACAATTCTTTACATGAAAATACCCGTTTTAAAATACGTGATGGGAGTTTTATTTGCTGATTGGACGCTAACCAACATATTAGCACCTCACTCTGCGTCTGTGTGAGACACACCTCTGCATCTGCATGGCTGTGCCAGCGGGAGGGGCCGCTGCGGGGTTTCCTCCGCTGTGACTGAGGGCTTTCTGCACGTGGAAGTCCAGGTTTTGTCTCAGAAAGCACTCTGCTGCAGGGCACATTTCCAATCTGCGCAGCTTCACAAAACACCTTGGAAAAACACTTGACACTGACATTGTTTTTTTGTTTGCTTGTTCAGTTTTCTTTTCTTTTATCACAAATTGTTGAAATACCATGCCCAATCAACTGCCAGTTAGGGAACAAATACACCGTCACTTCACTGCTCTATACCACGGGCTCCTTATATGTTGGCATTTATTCAGCGTCTTTTCATGTTATCGACATAGGATTTAACGTGTGACTGCACATCTGGCAACATCCCAAAATGAGCAAGACAGAAACTGAATTACAAGTGTGCTTTCTGTCTCTGTGTGCAAACAATGAGGGAAGTGTAGAGTAACTAGAAACAGTCGGAGGGAGCACATGTATGCTTAGAGGGACCTTCCAGAACAAAAAGCATAGAGAGAAGTTAAGTTAATGCAGCAGAAATGAAGATACAAGAGGATGGTGAAATTGAGAGGTATTGGCTAACCTAGCACCTAAAATCATCAGGGGTGGTTTATTTTATGGGGCACAAATAGATAAGAATCATTCTGGGGTCCACTTCAACTTGGGAATAAAAGAGACAGAACCATCTCAGAGGAAACCCCTAGTGATATACTCAGTGGACATATTTTGGTCTTGCTTTCTTTTCTTTTTTAAAAATTAATGAGAGAATTCCTTTCATTTTTATTGTCACACTCCTAAGATCTCCCTGTTTCATCTTTTTCCTACTAAGAGGTCCTAGACATTTTAGTTACAGGACTGTCTCCTTCACAGTATTTTTCATTTCATGGAATTTCTCTCTGTTCTAGTTCAAGATTCTGCCTCATTAGTGCCAATGAATAGATTTTCCAAATGTAACTTTGCTAAATTTAAACACATCTTGTATT
>PVKM010041375.1:0-13134 GCA_004027735.1 Carollia perspicillata
CGACAGGGCTCTGCCCACTCCCTAGCTGCACACCAGCAGCAGGGACTCCCACCGGCTCGGTGTCCTGGGCCTACGTCAGGCAACACCGAGAGCCCCACCCATCACCCCGGCAGTCACCCCACCCACGCCCCTTCAGAAGCACGACTCTGTGGTTCCGGAAGGTGATGGCTGCTTTTGTGATACTCTCCTTTGCCTTGAAGTTAGGTTGCCATAGTTACCAGCCACCCTCACTGGAACAGAGAGCAAAGTGGTGTTTCATAAATTTGTTGTTTTTGGCCCTGGCTGGTGTGGCGCAGTGGATTCAGCACCAGCCTGGGAACCAAAGGGTCACCAGTTCAATTCCCAGTCAGGGCACAGGCCTGGGGTGGCAGGCCAGGTCCCTAGCTCAGTGTGTGTGGGCGGGGGGCACATGAGAGGCAACCACACACTGGTGTTTCTCTCCTTCTTTCTCCCTCCCTTCCCTTCCGTCTAAAAATGAATAAATAAAATCTTTAAAAAATGAATTGTTTTTATTATTGAAAGGGTAATGTGTGATTACTGCCTTAAACATCCCTGTGTTATGCATAAATCTGGGCACGCAGGAGGCACCGGCCCCGCACCAACCTGCTGTGCGGAGAACCTTAGGCAGCAGTTTGATTGCTTTCCTTCTCGGGCAGGTGAGTCTGAATGTCGTTCTCTGCATAAGAACGGGACCTTAACACGCACGCTGTTTGGGAGTTTGCTTTTCCACTGAATGATGTATCTTGGACATCTTTCTGTTTGTTGGTAGGTTTCTACTCTCGCTCTTTTCAATGTAAATCAGTTTTCTGAGCAACAGACAAATGGGCTGTGATTGCGGGCAAAGGCCACCACCACGAGCTGGGGCTCAGTTCTCGTAACCTGCAACTCGTTTTGCTGTCGTTGGCATCCGCTGAAACAACAGGAGGCCGGGGGACACTTGGCCCATGAAATGACTTCCTTGACACCTAGGCAACTAAGAGGCCCATCCCAGGCCAGTGACAGTGGCAAAGGAGAACTCGAAGTGGCTTCTCTAGGGGGTGAGGCACGCTGCGGGAAAGCAGCTCGCGTCACGATGGTGGGAGAGCAGAGCACGGTGCTCGGCCGGGACACGCACTGCAGGTCTCGCTCTCTGAGCACACGGCGGGTGAAGCCCTGCTCTGGTCCCGTCCCAGACGACACGCGGCCCCAGAGCCATCGCCTGCATTTGCCTCGAGTGCAGTCACAAGCCCCGCACTCCGCCTGCGGGCGCCCTCGGCGAGTCGGCGGGCGAGGGGGCGCTGCAGACGGGACCCTGCTCCCACCCCACCGAGGGCCTCTGTGGCCGCGCCCAGCACACTGGTCCCCCCAGGACGACGCACGCCGCCACCTTGGGAAGGGGGCACAGATCACAGGCGACGCTGACCGCTCCCACCCCTGCAGTGACCACAGTTGCTAACAGGGCCTGGTACCTTCCGGGTCCTCTTGCCCCCGTGCCGGTCCGTCCTTCAGGCCGTGCTCGCTGAGGTCTGCCGCTGCACCGCCACTCTGCTTCCTCCCCTCTTCGTCGCCCGACTCTTCAGACTCGGCCCGCCTGTCAACTGAGCCACACAGACCAGTGAGCGCTCCCCCCAGGACACGCAGCAGACCGCACCGGCTCGTAGGTCAGCAGGACTCCATTTAACACAGGAGCTGAATTCGGCTGGACAACCATCTGAGTGTCCTCCGTGTCCCAGGTGCCACCTGTCCAGTGGCAGGAGCCTGGGCGAGGGGCGGGGTGGGGCAGGGAGGCCACACAGGCGTGAAGGTGAGTGTCACATGATTCCTGCCCTCAAGGAGTTCACAAAGAGTCGCCAGGAGTTCTGCAAGCCCTCGGATATTGCGACTGTGCGTACCGAGGCTAACACATAGCGAAGCCTGGAGAGCCGAGTCAAGGGGACCACTGTGACCCTTCCGCCACATACCTTCATCCATGCTCCACTATCCATTTGGCCAGGAAAACCAGCCCAGTTCACAGGCCCACATTCTGAAAGAAATCAAGACTAACTCGAATCAGACTGTGGGCGGGAGCTCTCATGAAAAAGGAGGAGACGGCCAACAGTGCTCACAGTCCCACATGAATGTCATGGCCACGAACCCTCAGGACACAGTGATGCCAGCCAGCGCAAAGCTTTGAGGGGCTGGCAGACAGACAGGTTTTGAATTAATAAGTAAGGCAGTGATTAAATGTGGCAGACTGGTAAAAGTTCATTGGCGAAATTGTCAAATAATGTTCCTTTCCCCTAACTCTTTTCTTGACCCCTTTCGGCAGTCTGTCTGGAAGCCCCGAAGCCCCGACAACTGACTTGCAGTCACCAGCCCCACTGAAAGGTGCCTTGCTCCTGGTTCCAGCTCATCCGCAGAGGTGAGGAAGGGCCGTGGCCTCTTTGTGCCTCCCATTGGGCCGAGGAGGGAGGTGTCCAGGAAAGGACTGCTGGATGACATGTGTCCTTACGAAACCCACCTCCCACTGTCCAGCTGGACTCCCCCTCCCTGCCCCAGCAACTGCCCGGGGCTCCCACCAGGCCTCCCTACTGGCCCCTCTGTGGCATGTGCTGACCCTGTCTATTCCCCGTTGCCAGAGAATCCGGTCTGATTTTAAAATCTAAATCTCATCTTTGATTCCAAAACCTTCTGGAATGCCAACCACCCCTCCTGAGTCTGCATCTTGCTCCCAGAGGCCCAGCTTGGTAAGTAACTTCCTCTTCCAAGCCTCAGCCTCCAAATCTGCAGAAGGGACCTGACATAGTCACTGTATCTTAGACTTGCTCAGAATTAAATTAGAAAAGGCACAAAAGCAGTTAGCTTTTAGTAAATAAAGGCAGAAGAAACATAGTAAGTTAATTACAAGTATCCCCTGCTTCCCAGAAGTTCACTTTCTGCTACGTGATTTTTAAGAAGGAACTACATTAGTACCTGTTTACACTAATGAAAAATCTCCAAGGATTTTCTGTTTCATGAAAAAAATGTGAGAAGCAAAACCAGCATCAATGTTTTGCAGGGAACCCTGGTCAGCATGGCGGCACCAGGCGCCTTCTGCAGGGACCACACCCACCGTCTCGGCGTCCAGCCGCCAGAGCTCTGAACCGTGTCTCTGAGAACCGTGTCTGTGAGCATCTACGCTTCATCCCGATTCTGTGCATCCATTAGCGAGACATGCCCTCAGATAACCGCTTCTTCACTTAATGCTAATTTTGCTTTGAAAGGTTTCTTAGGCGCATTCCACTTCCCGAGAGCGAGGCGAACCTGCACTGTGAGGCCAAGCCTAAGGGAGAGTGAGTTCAGCTGGGCCACGGTCTGTTCCGCTCGGCCCGGGCAGAAGGGTCTTAGTTAAGGAAGGGCGGCCCAAGTGACACGTGGGACTCCATCCTGAGGACTGCAGAGGGTCTGGAGCATGGGACACAGGATCAGCACATGAGGTGACTTTGGGGCACTGGGGACAGTGAACTGGCTCAAGATATTGGCAGCGGGACTGGAAGAGATTTGAAAATTTGGAGACTTTAAGGAGGTTGAAGGGTCAGAGCTTGTTGATGAATCAGAGAAGTAGGAGCAGGAGAGAAAAATGCCTGGGTCTTGTACTCATCCTTTGCCCGGACACGGACACGGACACGGCGGCGGGGAGGGGGGAGGAGGGGAAGGGGCATAAGAAGAGGCACTCCGTTGCTTAAAAAGATCCAAGAGTCCCAAATCCAAGAGGTTCACGGACGCGCCCTCCACAACCTTCTCTTGCCAGCTTCCCTGGTGCTCACCACTCTCAACCAAAATGACAGGCACCCTTGGTCAAACTCTCCTCCAAACAGGCCACGTTCACACCCTTTGCCTTTCACTAGGTGGTTTCCTTTGCCAGAATGACTTTTGATCTTCCCCGACTCTATCTCCAACTAGCTGAACCTTTACGGGTCCACCCGGAGCTGGCTCTGGTCAGGCAGCCATCACGCCCCGACCTGAGGGCTCGTCCTTCCCGCCCCCGCTCCAGCTCCCTTCTTCCCCCGCACCGACACGGGAGCACCGTCTTCTCCAGGAAACCAGCTCAGGCGCCCTAGGGAGGAGCTGGCTCTTCAACTGGGGGCGAGCGTGTGTGCACACAGCTACATGCACACATAAGCTCACCAAAGTGGGAGAGCCGAATCTAGTCTTTGCATAACTGTGATAACTTTACAAACTGGCCCCGGTGGTCTCCACCAAGCTCTCGAGCTCTCTACCAAGGGTCTGTCACCTTTCCCCACAGTTCGCTAGCTTTCGCGAGGATCCTTCTCCGCCCCGGCCACGCTCCCCTACGAGCCCCCGACTAGCCAAGTGCACGGGGAACGACCCGCCGGTCAGATCGGAGGGTCAGGGCGAGGCTCCAAGCAGCAGGTGGACGCCGGGGCTGCGCTACCACTGCGCCTGCAGCCCCCACCCACGGGCGCCGCTCTCCTCGCCGCCCGCGCCCCCCGGGGCTACCGCGCCCTCCCGGCAGCCCCCGCCCCTCCGAACCAGCCGGCAGCTGTCAGGGGCCGCGCGCGGGGCCTGGGCCACGACCAGAGGCGGAAGCCCCCGTTTCTCTCGGGCAAGGCGGCTACGGGCCGCCGCCCCCCGCCCGCCGGGCCCTTTGACCGCCACCCCGCGGGGCTGCTCACCCTCCATCATCTCCTGCGACAGTTGCTGACCCGCGCCGCGCTCCGCCGCCATGTCCGCTGCTTTTTCCCCTTTCCGGAATCTGTCGCCTCAGGTCCCTCAGCCAATCAGGACTTCCAGCCTAGAGCTTGCCCAGCCAATGGAATCCCAGCGCAGGGAGGCTGAACCTCGAAACGCTAGCACAGCCCCACCGCCTCATGGGAGTTGTAGTTTATCCCTGAGGCCATTCTCCTGGTCTCCCACGCGCAGGTAATTTAAGAACGCCTGGAGGCGTAAGGAGGCAGGAGCAGAGAAGGCAGGGAGTGGCAGGGTGCAAACGCGCAGCCACGGAGAGAAAAGACTGGGAGATGCGCTGGTTCGTAGCGGGCCTCTGGGCCTCACCGGCCGCTTCTGCAAAATGGGTCGACTTTGGCCGGCATCGCCGCGCGGACTTAATCCGTGTGAAGGGGCCGCCTCCAGTTAACGCTCAACCAGGGCGGGCTCAGCACGGGCGCCTGCGCTCGTGCCAGGGCCGGGGGCCGGCTTCGCCGCAGGTGCCAGGAGAGCCGCTCGGGACCCCGGACGCCGATCAAGTCCACGGCGGGCGCAATAATCTTCGTGGGTCCTCGGCCTCACTGGCGCTCTGGGCCCGAGAGGGAGCCGACGCCGTAACCCCGACCTCCAGGCCGAGGCCGCTGAGGGAGAGCTCCGCAGTGTTCACCCTTCTCGATCCCGAGACCGGAGGAACCGGAGTCTGCTGGACCGGGCTGTGGGAAGTGCTATATCTTTTGGCTCCTTGGAGGCGCCGTAGGAGTCGTGTGCGTCCTTAGCAACCGTCCGCGCGGGTCTCGCCGCTCAAACTGGCTGGATCCCGCCCACAGGCGCCAGTGGTTGGCCCAGGAGGACTGTCAATCACCGTGAGCTGCTCTGTGATTGGCCGGGAGAGTGGAGACGAAGCTCAGTTTCTGCGCGGCTAGGTGAAGCGAGCTTGGCCGGGAATCCGTCGTCAGCCCCAGGTGAGATGCCTGCTCTCTGGGAGGTGTCCGGGGCTCCGTGGGGTCCGGTGTCCCGGCCCAGCGCGGCCCTTGGACGAGCCAGCCGGAGCGCTGTGTCCTCGCCGCTGCCGGCTCCCTTCTGGGTGTCTCTGGCCCGGAGGTGGCCCGCCGCCCTGTAGCCGTTTTCCCCGCGCCGCGTCCGGGGGCCCTGCCGGGCCTCCCCGGTCCGCTTGTCTCCTTGGCTCGGCCCGCCCGGCGCCCGTGCTCCCCTGGAGCTGTGTGCGCTTTATCCATTGTTATCGCCTGTCCTCCGAGTAGCTGAGCTCCGGGACGGAGACCGAGTCTTGATCAGCTGCGGACCGTGTCCGGCACTAGGAGCTTTCGGTAAATGTTTGCGGATGAATGCGTGAGCTGTGGGCGCAGCGCACAGCTTCCCGGCATCTTCACTGGGATGTCCCACGCACACCCTGCTTTCTCCTGCCCTTGTCTTCACCGGTTTTCCTTTCCCAGAGAGCGGCGGTGGCCTGAGCCGAAACTGCGGATGTGGTCCTGATGCCTTTCCTTCTCTCAGCTCAGGGCCCTGGGAACTGATGGCAGTTCTGGGTCGCGTTTTCTCTGTGGATTCCCAGGCCATCTTTCTGCCATCGCTTTAATTTAGGACCTCGTAATTTCTTGCCTGGGTCACTGTAACCTTCCTCTCCGCCTCTCCCTCCACCCTTGCTTGCCCCCGGAGTGACCTTTATAACATGTGCCTCTGGTCTTGCTTCTCCCAAGCGGGGAGCTCCTTCTAGTCAGTCTTAGGGATAAAATCCAGACTGCTCTGGCAGGCGGGCGGGCCCTGGGTGTTGGTGGGGCTGCTCCTCCCTAAGGGCAGCGGGTGTCTCTGCCTTGGGGCGGGGCTGCCCGGAAGGCGTCTTCATCCTGCACGTGCAGCCTTAGGCAGGCGGTGGGGGTGCTTGAGGAAGCCTTCGCCTTCACTCTGTGACAACAGCCATTATCCTGGGGTTGTTCAGGGTGCCTTGAGGCAGGAAACAGAGACACAGGCTCAACAGGGCTCTGACGGCGATAAAGTCCTTGGCTCCAAACCTGAGGTCCAGAGGAAGGCAGGTTTTAGGGTGGGCTCACCAGTGGCTCCAAGTGACATTCTTGCCACTTTGTCCTGTGCTGTCCACAGGTTGTTGGCTTCACCCAGAGGCTGGCTGTGCTCTTGGTTGCACGGCAGTGGCGGAGCAGTGGAGCCATTTGCTTTCCCGCTTGTGTTCTGGTGGCAGGAAGACGGTGACTTCTGGAAGGTCACCATCAGAGGAAGGAGTGCTGTTCCAGAAGCTCCCTGTAAACCTCTTCTGGCTTCTCTTTGGCCTGACTGAGCTGGGTCCCTCCTGCCTTCTGGAATCAAAACTGGCAGCAGGCGCAGGGTTGCTCCAGGGCAACATGAGGGTCCCATGCTAATCCCCCTTCACTCAGCCCCTGAATAGCCCTCCCCAAACCCCAGACTGGCATTGCTTTAAAACAGCAACAACAAAAAACCTGGGCCTGGACTTGCACACATTTTGGGCTGCTGTCTGACCCAGAATTAAACCCGAGAAAAGGAATGCCTGAAGGCGGCGTGAGGTCAGACTCTGCGCTCAGAGACCAGGGGCCCTGGAGGCTCTGTCCGGTCCCTGGGGCGCCCGGGGTGGACATGCAGGTAACACAGGCAGCGCACAGGGAAAAGGGTGTGTCTTCCTTGCACCCCACATTTCAGTTTATCAATTTAGGACTATTTACCTCTTTTTGGGAAAGACGAGATTTCTTGCCCCCGCCCTCCCTTCATGTTTCCTTCCCCGTCTCCTGGTTCTTGTTACTTTTATTAAGTAAAGTCTTATAACAATTACAATGTGTTCTGGAGAGTTTCAGTGCTTTTTTTTTTACAAAGTAAGTTTTGGTAAGATTTACAATGTACTCAAGTTGTAATCAAGTTGTAATCAAGTCTTCTGAGCTTTTGTCTGTGGGCTGGTCTCGGGAGTAGGAAAGCGTAGACACCCAGAGAAAGAACTGTAATAAACCTGTGACGTGGAAATGTTGCCACTTGAAGAAAAGCGGTTTTATTATTGTTTTTCTTTGTAGCTTCCTGTTCGTTCAGCTATTGCTTTTCAGGGTCCCGTGCTGGATAGTTCGTGTGTATAAGACGTCTGTGAATTTTCCGTATGTACTAGTTGATTCGTGCAAAAGGATGAATGCAGTGTTGCTTGTGGACTGTAACAGGGACGTGAACCATTTTAGCCCACCACTCCCATTTGGAACCAGGGGGCCCCGAGCCATCATGCCCTCACCAGGCCAGCTTGCTGCTGGGCCCGCAGAGGAAGCCTTTGCCCGAGGTGTGGGCTTGTCACTTACGTGTGTGTCCCTGAAGGACATATTTAGATTGGGGATTCCTATTGTTGACAGTCTTCTGCAACTTGATTCCCCCCCCATTATATGGCTAAGACCTACCCTTGTTGTATATGTAACGTTTGTCTTCACTCTGTGATTTATGACATGAGTGCACCTGAATTGTCCGTCTGTCTCCCTGCTGATGCATGTTCAGGGTGTGCGGTTTGTCTGTCTGCTCTGCGGTCCGACCGCACTGCCCTGCACGTTCTCCTGTGACGAGCTGAACGCCGTCAGAATCTCTGCAGGATGTGAACACACGAGGGATGTGCTGTCAGAGTAGGCGAATATGGGCTTACGTTGTTCCCCCGGGCCCGTCTTCATCAGCATCTGGTGTTATCAGAATGTTTAATTTTTGCTGACTTGGTAGGTGTGAGGTCATCGTGGTTTTGCTCACGAAGTTAAGCCTCTTGTCGTAGGGCCACTGGCCACCAGGGCGTCCTCTTCTGTGAAATTCTCGTTATTGCCTCTTGCTCATTCTCCTGTCAGGCTCTTGGTCTTTTAAATTTTAAGTTAGGGACCTTTTAAAGTATCCTGGATGTCAACTTTCTGTTGGTGATATGTGTCGCAGATATCTTCTCCCAGGTTGTGGCTCGGTTCACTGTCTTCACGATACTTTTTGTGAATAGATGTTCTCAACTTTAATGTTAAATTCATCGACCTTATTTGATAGCTAGAACTTCTCATGTCTGGTTTAACAAAACTTTTTCAATCCGAAGATTTGTAGGAAGTCCAGTTTTCTTCTAAAATTTAGTGTGTGATTTTCACCAACTAAGTCTGGCCCTGGGTGTTGGCTTTTTACGTGATGTGTTGACAGCTGTTCCATTGCTTCCCACCTGGACGGTGAGTTGCCCCAGCACCTGCACACGGGGGCAAAAGGTCCGTGTTGCCTCAATGGAAACGAACAGCCCCGTGTCCCGCGTTCCTGCAGGCACAGCCCGTGGTCAGGCTCCACGCTGTTCCTTTGGTCCACGTGGCCGTCCCCGCGGTCACATCTCCACGATGGCACGGTGGCACGCGCTCGGGCTTCCCAGTCTGTGCTCCCGTCTGGTGGGCCGAGCACCCCGCTGGGGGCCTAGGCCCGCGGGTCGACCTCTCTGTGACTGAGCTGCTCCTCCACCTTCCCAGATGTCTCTTCCCCTCCCTTCCCTCCCCTGCTCAGTCTGTCTCTCAGCTCCTCTCTTGTTCTTTTGTGTTCTTGTTTCTGTGTTGCATTCCAGGCTCTTGACTCAAATGTGTCTCCCACGCACGAGTTTTCTGCTCGCCTCCAACTGCGTGCCCACTTTACCCATCGCTGACATTGAAGACGAGCTCTGTGGAGACCAAGTTTGCAGACAGCGCGACGCCCCCAGCTGGCTCAGTGAGCTCTGAGACGCACAACGTGTGCCGGCGCAACCCGGGTCACGGTGGAGGATGTTTTCGTCACCCTGAGAAGTTCCCCTGCTCTTTCTCAGCTGCCCCCACCGCTGCCCTGGAGGCACGCTGCGTGGCTTCCTGTCCCTGGGAGTGAGGGTCGCCCTTTCCGGCGTGTGGTGTCATAGGGGCCTGGCTGCGCTGTGAGCTCACCGTTCTCCACATGGCTGCTGTCGCTGTCACAGGCTCACTTGCTGTCACTGCCAGCATGCCGCCGCATGTGGTTGGGCTCCGTCTGCTTATCTGTCTTTCAGCGATGGCCGCCAGGCTGCTGGACGAGCCTGCGGAGGCCTGCGGACGTGCGTGCTCTGGGTCCGTGGCTGCCCAGCGTGGGTGCCTGTGCGTGCACCCACCCGCGGTCGGCAGGCGTCCCGCTGCCCCACATCCCCGCCTGCGCCTCCCGTTTCCGTTCTTTTCCGTTCTCGGCCCCCCAGTGGCTGCGCAGCGGCAGCTTGCGGTGGGTGTGATGGGCGTTTCCCTGGTGACTGGGGGACGGCCGTTCCCTCCTGGGCGTCTTTGCGGTTTCTGTGCCTTCTCGGGTGGCAGGTCTGTGCACCCCCCTTCCCTTCCGCCTCCTTTTAAAAAGGTCGGCGTGTTAGTCCCGGAGTCCTCCGGGCTTCCCATGCAGACGGCCGTGCCTTCTGTGGCCCGAGACAGCTTTCCGCCCTCCTCGGTGTGTTCCTTTTATTTCTTCTTCTTGCCTTGTGCACTGGCTCGGGCCCCACGAGGGGGTGGCTGGAAGGGGCTCCAGTGGCCTCCCCGCCCCGTGCCGACCTCGGGCGGGAGGTGCTCTGTCTCTCACGGTCCGGGGCTGGGGGCGCAGGGCTGGGAGCTCTCCCGGGACCCCTGTTTGTGGGGCGCGTGTCTTCTCATGAAGGGGCGCGGGGTCAAATGCTCGTTCTGCACCCATCGGTGTGATAATGTGAGTTTTCTAATTTGGCCTCTCTGTGTGGCGGGTTACCTGGCATTGACTCTCAAACGTTGCACTGGCCCGTCATTCCTGTACCGTGTTCCCCTGGTCACATGTTGCTCGAAGGACTTGCCAGTATTTTGTTGAAGCCTTTTAAGCTCACGCTCATGAGAGTTACTGGCCCGCAGTTTCCTTCCCAGCAGTGCCTTTGTCCGGTCTCAAAGACGGGGCTGGACGTGCCCCCTCCTTCCTCGTTTCTGGAAGAGTCTGTGTGACGTGGGTGCTGTTTCCTCCTTGAGTTTTCGCCGGCGAAGCCTTCGGGTCCCCGAGTTTTCTTTGTGGAAAAGTGTGAATCACAAACGCTTTTTCTAATTCTAAAACTTAAAATTTCATTTCCGAAAAGCTTATGTCTTTCAACGTGTAGCTGGCCACGTGGGAAACTCTGTCCTGCTCTCCTTCTGGCTTCGTGTTTCGGATCCTCGAACGCATGCAGGCGTGCCCACGACCGACCGTGTTGCGACCCGAATGCGCGGTCTGCCTCCTGTGCTCGGTCACTGCGGCTGCCCTGCCTGCCGCCCGGGGAGGGCGCGCATTTGGCTGCTCCTGATCTTTGCGGGACCGCAGGCCGCTGTGTGGGATGTGTTGCTTCGGGCAGGGTGGCTATTGCCAGGGTCCGGGGGCGCTGCTGAAGCAGGGCAGCCCCGGCCCTCGTTAAGGGTTGCTGGCTGCTTTGGGGGGCCCCGGGCTGCTGTCCAGGCTCGTTCGGGCGAATCCCTCGCAGGCCTGGTTTCGGCGCTCGTGTGTGGTCTGCACCTGTCGGAAGCTTCTCCTCCTGTCGGGTGGTGCAGTGACGCCACGGCGACGTGCTCTGGGCCAGACCTGGTTCTGAGACGGCACGGCCGCTCCTCCGGTCTGCGGAAATCTGTCATAATTTCTCGGAAACCTTTTTCTTTTGTTCCTAAATTCATCTGGAATGCATTTTGTATGCGGTAAGTCACAGGGGTGTGATTTCACCCCACATGGTTGTTGCCAGATGCAAGATGACAAATCAGGCTCCGAGATTGGCCACGAAAGACACAGCCCTCCTGTTCTCGTGGCTGTGGCAGTGGCCATGGAGCCAGGCTGGAGCTGGTGGTGGCTCACCTGGAGTCCCGGGCTGGCCCCTTCCCTTCCCAGCAGCCCCGGTCTGTCCCACGTGGGGCCCGCCTGCCCGCTGACACCTCACCTTCCCACAGAGGCCACCCCTCAGCCTGTCCTTGGTCCGCGTGTGTGCCTGCCTGTGCCCGGGCGGGAGGGCCTATGGGGGCCGAGGCCTGGGCAGGTCTGGGGCCTTGGCTGGGAACCCTGAGGTCGTCATCCCCAGAAGGCGGTCTGGAAGACGGGATGCAGGCTTCGGGGGCTCGCCGGCCCGGCCCTGGGACTCCCCGTTCTGTCCGGCCCCGGCCCAGGCTTCCAGACGGCTGGTCTGTCCTGCAGTTACCTGAGGTGTCACCATCCCGGGAACCCAGGGAAGGGCATGTGGGGCTTTTCTTATTTTTTAAGTATCTGCATGGAGACCTGCAAGTGTCTAAAAGTAAAAAGTTAAAAACACAAGCCTCCAGCGTGGGCCCGTCTCGGGACCTCAGCCTCGGCCTCACGTGGCTGTGCCTTGGCAGCCGCGAGGGCGGTGCAGCAGCCGGTCGGCCCCCTGAGCTGCGGCCTCGGTACCGCTGCTCTTGGCCTGGGAGCATCTTCACCCGGTCCGTGCGACCGGGACCCACGGCCCTCTCCCACCCTGGTCTGTTTCTCTCTCCTTCTTTCCTGTCTCTCCCTGTGCAGGCCTCGCGGAGGGGTGCCTTTTAGCAGGACTTCAGTTGGACTCCCCACAGGTCGTAGGTCCCGACCCAAAGGGCAGGTGGGTGTGTGAGTCTTACGGGGCCAAGCCTGACGCAGCCTTGGGAGAAAGTAGCCGGTTAAACCACCTTCCCATACGCGCAGCGCAGGTGCTGAGCGGGTCCCCCTGTCTCGCAGTTGGCGACTGCTCCACGGCCCACCGGCTCCCGATGGAGGACAGAGGCCCGCCGGCCGCGGAAGAGGGTCAGAGGAGCCCGTGCGGGGGCCCGCCCTCGCCGGCCGCGCAGAGCCCGCCCGAGCCCAGCAAGTCTGCGTCCTCGGCCCACAGACACCCGAGCAGGAGGAACGGGCTCTCGAAGCTCTGCCAGAGCAGGACGGCGCTGTCCGGTGATGACCCCCGGGGGGCCGCTGTGGGCGTCTGGTCCCGGTCCCTGCAGAGGAAGGTCCGGGCTTCGGCCCTGGCCCTCGGCACTGCAGGCCCTCCCTGCGGCGTCTGGCCTGCGAGACTCCCGGGCAGGAAGCGCCCCTTTTCAGGCCGCGGTCGGAGTCCGGGTCCACGTTTCAGGGCCGGGTCAGAGCCAGGGTCCTCTCCCGCCGCAGAGTGTGCGGAGTGCCGGCCCGGGCAGGGCGGCCTTGCCGTCGCGGCGCAGGTTTGCTGGTTCAGTTCAGCCAGAGCCCACCAACTGCACAGAGACTCAGGCCCTCCTGGACCCGTGAGGGGGCAGCAGGCAGGCAGGGACAGACGCCCTCCCAGCTGGGGTGGCCCGGCGGCTGGGCCCGCTGCCCACCCCCTCACCGACTTCTCCAAGTCAGCCGGAGCCCGCAGCCCAGACACCCCTGGGCCCAGGCCCAACGAGGAAGACTGTCGCCCTGCCTGTGAGGAGCTCGTCCTCCGGAGGGGGCGGGATCATGAGGGAGCGCCCCCAGCCTGGTGCGCTGGCCCAGGGCCGGGCCGCTGGGCAG
>PVKM010041376.1:0-13138 GCA_004027735.1 Carollia perspicillata
TTAACATTCCTAATTTTGAAACCATGGTCAATAATTTAATTTATTTTGCACTTTTCCATAACTGATACTTACTATTCTATTCCTACAATTTCCTCCAAACTTCATCTGTACCGTTTGTTGAGTGTGCCCTTGGGTGGGAGGGAACAGGGCAGTTCAGCCAGCCAGAGCCTGGTGTTCAACCTTAGCTGAGCTAAGGAGACTCCGCTCCTGTGAGCTAGGCCTCACAGAGGATGAACAGCCGATGAGCATCCTGACGATGACAGGCAATGAGAAGACTGGTCCTTCGTGACCACTCTCAGTCCCAACATTCAGGTCCGGTTCACTAGGGACTGAGCACCTCACTGAGAGCTGTTAGTACATTTAAAAGGTGTTCTCACACATTCCTTTTAGTTTAACTAAACATACAGTGTAAGAGAACTCTGCTATTCCATCTGGTAATATATGAGGTCTGTCTGGAAAAAGTCCAGCCATTGCTAATATGAGAATGGCTTGTGTGACATCGATGTAACCTGGCAGCCAAGGAGAGTGGACTGGAATGTGCAGGTGTGAACAGTGACGACTTCACTGTGCTAGGCAGTGGGGGGTGGTAGATGCTGCTGAGCAAGCATGTGTCCTGTGTGGCTGTCACATTCAAAATGACTGAGTGAGTAGAGCAAGAATCTGCATCAAATTTTGTGTTAAGCTTGAGCATCCCCCCATAGAAACTATTTGGATGACGCAGAAGGCCGCAGGTGTGGACAATTGATTGGCAGCTTCGTCACAACAACACACCCACTCATGCATCCTGTCTCCTGCAGAGTTTTCTGGAAAATCAAATCACCCAGATGACTCAGCCCCGTTCAAGTCCGAATTTGGTGTCCTGTGACTTCTGGCTTTTCCCCAGACTAAAATCACTTCTGAAACGGAAGAGATTTCAGACTGTCGATGAGATTCAGGAAAATGTGATGGGGCAGCTGATGACGACCGAGAGAACTGTGTGAGGGGACAAGGTGCCTACTTTGAAGGGGACTGAGGCATCACTGTCCTATGTGCAATGTATCTGTGTCTTCAAAAAATGTCTCTATTTTTGATGGTACGTGGCTGGACACCTCCTGGACAGACCACGTATGTAGAATGCAAAGATCCTCAAGTCCCATGGGAAAGATGAAAAATTTAGGTCAATTAATCATTTAAATAATAAATTCCTCTTATTTGGGATTTTATGAAATGAGGGATGCTTGCATAAGGAAAATTCTGTTACACATCTGGTTGTATCATAAATACTCATAAATTTTACAAATGGAAAGATCAAACAGACATGATCTCAAGAAAACATCTAAACCCGGTAAACTATATTTTTCCTCAAGATGTTACTTTGGGAGCAAGGGTTTAATTTAGGAAGCTTTGACTCAAAATGTAAAATGAAGCCACTGGCATATTATGCATTCTAATTACATTCCACCTTAAAGCAGCAAACCAACAACAAAATTGAAATGTAACTACAGCATACTCCAGAGGGATTTCCTGGGACTATTTATGACCATATTTCTTCAGAAATATTTACTATGCATGTGATTCAGAAGCAGTCTCTCACAATGAGGTTGTAACCTCTGTAACAATTAATAAATTGGAGTTATTTACTTTCAAAGCACCCATAATATTTTGTGAGTTAAAGTTTCACAGACTGTGTAATTAAATATAAATAATTAGCTCTATAGTTTAAGATAGTGATTTTTTACCTACTTTGGCCAAATATCAAAATCCCAAAAGGAAATTCCTAAGGTTATTTAAGTTACTACTAACGGACAGCCCAATCTGGGCTGTCACTTCCAAAACTGTCAGAAAGAAGGACACCTTCAGGCTATAACAAATAAAATAATGTCCAACAGTTCTGTAATCCTAAAAACAAAATAGAACAGAAACCCCATAACCTGAAAGAATTTTGTCGATGCTCAACACTTGACATAGAATGCCCAGGAACCCGAACTGCCACCCCCTCCAAAACACCTTCGCCTGAGTGGCCTCTGCTGTTTCCCTGAAATTGCTGGTTGTTCCCTTAAAAGATGAGAGTGACAGTTGCTCCTTCTGCCATTCCCTCTGGGTCAACGTGAGTTATGAGAGAATCTAGTGCATAAGCTCTCTCTCCCAACAGAGCTGAGCCAACAGGCTGACTGTGCTGGACACCAAAGGCTTACAAAAGACAACCCTTCACACCTTGGTAAAACAAAACCGGTACAGTTGAAATGACAAATCTAAAAGAGAAATGTCCTTGCATAGCCCGTGGACACAGATGACAATGAGGTGAAGGGGGCGCAGAGCTGAGTGGACAGGGTAAAGGGGGGCATGGGGGACATCTGTAACAGTGTCAGCAGTAAAATAAATAAGAAAACATCCTTGACAGAATTGTTCCTATTTCTGTATCTTGATAAGTATACACATACTAAACTCAATAAGAAAAAAATGAGTATTTTATATATTTTATTATTATTTAAGAATGTTATTTATACTATTATTATGAGTGTATATTAACATATCAATTTAGAATTCAAAAAAGTGTTTTCACAGTTTTTCAAGATATTAGACCTACATATTGCTGTGTAATTTTCCCATACTATCTACCCTTAAAAATGTAAAAATTTAAGCATGAAAGATACATTCACACTCTTCTAACTACCTCTTTCATTCTTTCAAATCAAGTCATAAAACCTAGTTCTTCCACGTATACATCTTTCTAGCTCAATATCTAAATTTCTTACATTTAAGTTTAAATCATTACATTAATAATTCCCAAGTAATAATATAAGGTCTGCCAAGTAGTAGGCATTTAAGTATTTTTAAAAATAGGAATGAATTATAAAAGTGACAAGCAGACAGCACTGCATAATGCCCTAACCTACCTACTGTGGCTCCCTAACCAACGACCTGTACGCATCAGCCTTCTCGCCATTTTCTGAACGTGCCCCAGTCTCTCACACTCCATCCCCTTGCACCTGCTGCCTCTACTCAAAATGCTGTCCCTCCCCCTCCTTCCACGAGCAGACCCCCTCGAACCGTGGGGCCCAGGTTAGGTTACCTACAAGGCTTTCCAACGGTCGACAAGCAGAGAGTCACTCCCGTGGTTCCACGGCCCTTTGCTCACAACGTCACTAGTGGTCTTCACACTCCACGGAGATGACCAGCTTCAACGTTTTTTCTCTTTCACTAGGTTTTGATCTCTCTGAGAGAAAGGAGTGTTTACTTTTGTATCCCCGAATCTAGGACTAGGCCAGGCAAGCTGACTGAATGAAAAATAAGCAACTGAGTAGACTGTGGTCCTGTCAAATGGACATAGCATTAAACCCTGCTGTGTAACTGAACGGCCCTAACAGAGCGGCACGACGCAAAGTAGAGGCATTCAGAACTTTCTGTGCTCTCTTAGCATCCACTGAATTACAGGATCTCAAGACTGTGAAGAACATTAAAAAGCACTTAGAAAGGAAGTCAACTATTAACATAATGAATAAAATAGTAAAAGTAAAACTGATCAATACACAGTTTAAACAATGTCTTTACAGCTACCCACTTTCAAATATTTCAAAGGTAAGGCATCATCACATTTCTTATAGAAGAAAAAGATCAAGTAAGTACATCAGACTAATCATTCATCTTCGTCTAGTTATAGATGCCAGTTCTACTACCTAATTTGGATTACTACAGACAGTATTTTAAATATTCTAAATTAAGTTTTTACGTTCATGGGCTCTTGGCGGTCACTGGCAGTCTACCAAGTGATCCGTAAGTGGTTTCACAGTTTGATTATAATGCTCATGCAACGAGAGCCTGGCCCGCTCCCAGGACCCGTGGTTTTCTCGACTTGCTGAAGAAAGGCATTAAGGATGTATTACTGGATGTATTTAAGTTCTAATAAATACTTTGTTTTATTAGTAAAACGATTATGACAAATCTTCATTAAAATTTATGTACATTAGTAGTTTGCCTATGCCAAAAATAACAGACTAAAAAGCTTAAAAAATACTTCCTAGAGGTCCAGAAAACTTGCTGCTTCTAAGTGATGTGTTTTTGTTTTCTAGTAATTGTAATCAAGATCACTTAGCTTTTACTATTGAAAAGTGAAAGCTGAAACACTTACACAGAGACTGGCAGTGATAACTTAAAGAAGAATTGGCATAAAGGAGGTAACAACTCTCAAATTCCAGGAAACCTGCCATTCGCTTCACAGGGACCCTCTAATGGTCTTAAGCGACTCATTCGTAAGTTGGCTCAAGTAACCGGTGAACACTCCTTTGGGGCACGTCGTTTGTAACACTGATTTACTGGTCTGCTCTCTCCCAGAACAGGTCTGATCTCAAGCTTATCGTTAGGCTGCATAATGGTGCCTCACCATCTCGCTTTACGAGATGGTACAAACGCAGAAGATAAAACTGTTTGATTAAATGAACTGAGAATGTTGGTTCCACTTCTATAGCTCTGAAACATTTTTAGCAACATCGCATGTCCAAAAAGCTCACCAGCTGTAGTTCTACAAGTGACTTAGAAAACAGACACCATACTTCATTCTATACATGTATTATTTCTCATCTGTTCATTAATTCACCTTATGGTCACTGCCTCCTAACTAGGAGTATGATGGTTACGCAGACAGATATGCTTTCTTAACCTCTTAGAGCTTCAAGTTTAAAGGAAGAGACAAATATGCACAATTACAATGTCAGTAAATGATATGTAAGAAAAATTATAACCGACACAGATTTTAAAGTTACAGTTCATTCTTTTCCCCTAAACCCTATGGGGTAATAGTCTCATATTTTGTTTCCATCCTTTACTATGAAGAAACTCTAGCTCATGGTTTGTAGTCACAGATTTACCCAGAGGAAAATTCTGGAAACCAAATGCAGACACAAACCCACCTGATTTGTCTAGTGACTTCACTTGTCAAAATGGCATCACACTAAACATACTGACCCTCATTGTATCTCACATAATATACCGCAGACAACTTTCTGTGTCGGTCTTTGTGTTGCTAGACAGTATTCCACTGTATGTAATTATTTGATCATTTCCCTACTGATGACCGTTGAGACGACTGCCGACCCTTCAGGAAGGTAAGCAATACTGCAGTGTATATCCGCACACACGTGTCTTCTAGAACTTCCAACTATTTTTGTGGAATAGAGGCTCAGAAGTGAGCCTGTTAGTTTCTGAGCCTACATTTCCTGGGGGAAAGAACCTGAGGCAAAGCATCCAAGCTTAGGAATTGGTAGGACGTGAAATCCCAGGATATGAAAAATGAGAGGGAAAGGGAGGTAAGGAAAGTAAGGAGGAGAAGCAAATGAAACACAGCACGGTTACTGAGCAGTCTGCACTGACCTAGGTCATACGGGCCGGGCCGGTGAATGAGCCACCACGTCTCAGGAGAGGCGAGAAAGAAAGGAAGGAAGGAAAAACGATTTCACTGCCAGCTCCCTCCCATTTCCTGCGTCTCCTTGGTCAAAGTTTGCCCCCTGACCTGGGCTTGCTGCCTCACATGTCCAAGCAGCTGCTAGCGACAGAGCTTCTGTCACACCCCCCGTCCCATCACCTGATCCTGGACGGAAGAGAAGGCGTCCAAGTTTCCACGAGTCTGGTCAGCGGAAGCTGGCCCTCACACCAAAGGAGGCTAAGTGGGCAGGTGGTTTGAGGCGGCAAAGAAACGTCTCCTAGAAGACTGCTGTCCACTAAAAGTGCGTGCCCGCGATTTCCTTGTACCCTGCCAACAAGCCTTCCGGCTCACTCTATCAGCTCAGAAGTATACACTGTTCCATCTTACATTTCTTCATTAGCAGTGAGACGGAGCATCTTTCACTATTTATTGGCATTTGCATTTCTTCTGGGGATGGCTTATTCTTACAAACTTCAGGTGTAATTTCTCACCCTTCCAACAGGAGTCTGGAATGAAACTACAGGATTCTGTTATCGTCAGTTCTGCCCTGTCTCCCGAAATTACTCCAAGCTACCTATAAATCAGATACTTCAGGCTATTAGTGAGCTTGAACACAGCATCATGAAATCTTCACTGGCTCTTCTGTCCACAGCTATAACAGAAAAGGACAAGGCAAGCACACGACAATTTCCTTACCCCCAGTTCCCACAATTATATTTCACTTCGGCATACAGGACAAAGTTGGCAGTTCCACCCAGTTTCCCTATGGTCTTGGGCTCTGGCCGAGGGGACAATGACCCCCGCTGGCCATCACTGTTGTCTCTGAGCCGATCAAGCATCACTGCCAGTGTCCACTTCAAATTTTCTTTCCCCATAAGACAACCACCTCCAACGTAGTACCTTTTCCATACAAGGGCAGGCACCAAGAAATTCAGACCCAGATTTGTAATAAAAACCTCTTTTCTTCTTATGCTCTTTTTTCCTTTCAAGAATTACCCTGATCATTTTCTTTACTTGATTTTTAAATTGTACCCAAGGGCCGACCCATCACCCCACTCCCCCTTTTCATCTCTGCCAGACTCTAAATACTGAAAGCTATATGACCAATAAACGTACAGCAGCTTTGGCTGTGAAGCTGTACAGTTACTAACATTTTTGGTCTCGAATTGTAAATTGTGTCAAAGAGCTGCAAGTCTCACTTCCCACGCACGGGGATGCGAAGGCAACCGCGCTAGAGCTGCACCACAGCGAGACTGAAACAGGGCAGCGCTCGGACGGTGTCTCAGAGCCGAGCCTTTGCAATATTTTTAAAAAATGAACATATTTATTTTCAACTTGGTCAACCAAATCATTCATACAGCTGATGGATTCAATGTATATGGAGAAAAACTGCATTTTCCAACTCTAAATTAAAGGAATATGACTTAGACTTAACTAAATCAGTTCTTTATGATTCAGGATTTGCAGTCACAAAAGGAAATGTATTAACTTTTCCCTTTGAATAATTTCTCTATGACTTCAGCCTAGTCATTCATTCGGCACAGCCTGCCACCGTGTGCTACGTTATCACTCACTAACTTCCCCAGCTGCACTAACGCCGCATCCCATTTATTTTTTGGTAGCATATTAATAAAATTCTTGCCTGTTAAATATTATAGTTGGTATAATAATAAAAATAATTTATATTGGCATTACACTCTACAGTTTACAAACTCTTCCACATATATAATCTCAATGAATCATAATCTTCCTTCACGACGTTAAAACCTAACAATACACTACAAGTGCCCAAAAGTAAATCATATCAAATATTGTAAATAAGATTCTAATAATAAAAGACCAATAGAAATATAAAGAAATTAACCTGCCGTTGCCTTCTTACCTTGCTCCAAAACAACTCCACATCTGCAGTGTTGGTTCATTTCCCTAAGGTTCATTTTCCTAATTTAAGCTTTTAAAAAAATACATACTAAATTTCCCTGTATTGTATTTCAATCAATTGCCTAAGCTAAGGCTACAACGTCATAAATAAAGTAAGATCATAAATTTCCCAGAAGACATAAAATCAAAGACACCCAATACCTACAAATTAAATGCAAAAAACACAAGCTAAACAATGAAAAGGAGTTATGATATGAAATTTAAGTTGATCAGTTCGTTAACCAATTTATTGGGAACAGACTTAGTCTTTATTCTCTGTACTAGTATTAAGATTACAACCATGCGCCAAAATCATCTTGGCCTAGTCTTTTCATTTTATGTTTTCTTATAAATTATGGAGCGGTGGGAAAAAAGTCAATCGCCTTTCAGATATCTGACTGCAAAAGCACTACTTAGAATAGCAATGATATGAGTTATTTAAATACAGGACTCTGCATAAAATGAGGGCTATCTGTAAAGCAGCACACACTCAAACTAGGGAATATATTACATTTCAAATACCTAGAAAATCTCAAGCTTCCCATGATTCTACATTTACACAGCAGACGAGGTACCGTACACTGTACTCCATCCAATACGCAGAAATAAAAAAAAAAAAGTGGTGGCCTAGAAAAGTGATCAACACAGCTTTCACTACAAACAAATAGTATATCCACGACATTTTATCATACCCAGGCGTTAAAACGCCACTTTGTGCTTACTATAAAATATTTGAAAAGAATATGTGAAGTTACACTGAATAGATTTTTAAAAAACATTTTATTTATTTTCAGAGAGAGGGAAAGGAGGGGAGATAGAGAGGGAGAGAAACATCAATGTGTGGTTGCCTCTTGCACACCCCCCAACTGGGGACCTGACCCACAACCTAGGCATGTGCCCTGACTGGGAATCGAACCAGTGACCTTTGGATTTGCAGACTGGTGCTCAATTCACTGAGCCACACCACCCAGAGCACACTGAATAGATTTTTAAAGTGCATGATTGAAATGACATTTAAACCAAATGCCATTGTGTGGAGATGGATTAAAACATTTCACCATATTTTTTGTTGTCGTTAAACCCAATTTCTGAAAACTGTTATTTGAATATAAGTATATTCTAAGTTTTCCAAAATTTCAATGCATTTTGCATTAACCTGTGAAAATAACTTAATAGAAACTTGCAACTTAAGAACTGTCCTGTTCACTCTGCAATTATATATTTTCTTGTTCTTAAATGATATACATAATTGAAAGTTAATCTATCATCTTGGAAAAAAGGAGGTTAGTGACACTTCACTCTTCCAACAGGCATAAGGCAGTAAAAAGACTAAGACTTTAAGCACAAAAATGACCAAACAAAAAAGTGTGACTGGTATAGCAAATTGTGAAAAATACATGGTTTTTAGCCTCAATACAGGTTTATAGAAATGTTTCCTTAAAAACCTCTCAAAGATGCTCACACACAGAGACATACACATCTGTAAACACAGAAAACTGTTTACATCTCTAATTACTAAAGTTATGCTTTTACTGATACCATTTCTGATATGCTGAAATACCGGGAACTTGACATATACATGGGGCAAGGCCTGACCTAGGGGCTTCCAAGTACAGCATCGAACTCTTTCTTTAAGTTAACATGTCCTGTAACATAACAAACATAACATAACATAACATAACATAACATAACATAACATATTTAGGTACCAAGTATGTTCACTCTTCCATTACTTCATGATTCGGAGTTGATTTGCATGGGCAGATAACAGCTGGGAAAGAATGCTACACGCCTTACTGACAGACAAGAATTCTTCCGAGCAAAAGATGACAAACAGCCTCATGACTTTGGGGAGACTCGGCCAAAGTACCCCATCAGGCAGGCTTCCCTGGAAACTCCAGAGAGAGCCAAAGGAGGTTAGTTGTTGGTCTGAGGACAGACATCCACAATTTGAATTTCCTTGAAAAATACCACAAACACAATGGTATAGATAGATGTGTGTGTGACCAATAATTATTTAAAAATCATAATACCTTCTATTCAGTGTTCTTAAGTCACAGCCCAATGATAGCAATTAAACCAGATGATTTAATGATTTTACATCGATCAGCAGAAATGCTAGAGAAGAGATGTAAAAACTAAGTGATCTGGTATCTTGAGTTTACTGGGAAAATCACATTCAAAGTGCATAAATTCTTTGAAAATTTCAGATGACATATAATTAATCATTATTATTATAAGATTTCAGTGGGATTACAGCATTAGTTTTTGCTAAGTAATACAACCTGAAAGGTTCAATAAATCTTGGTGCAAGTGAATCTCAAAGGACAAATTAACACAGTCACCCCTAGGTTTTACAACACAAATAGATCTGAAAAGAAAACCGAGATTACTACACTTGGAAGCACAAAAACCAAGTACAGTGCAGAGTAATGAGCAAGAATACTGAGTAGTTTTATTCTTCTCCATAGAATAAAACATACAGGAGAACTGCTCCACGGACTATAAAAACCAACGTGGAGAAGGGACACAAAGGTTAAAAGAGTAATAAGAATGATTTAGTCAACTATTGTCCAAAATATTAGATATTTTAAGCATTTAATCTCTCAATATATAAAATTTTTGTACATGATCCAAATTTGGGGGATAGGAAGGGAGATAAACCTTAAAACTTATCCTTCTAGGTTTATAATACAGAATTTTAATATCCTAAAATGTTAACAATTTTAAAAACCTTTAAAAAGGTGCTATGTTAATTTGTCCAAACATTTTTTGTAGAGTACGCAGTAGAGATAGGATTACTGGGATGAAATGTTAACATGAAATGCAGGCGGATTTTCCTACTCTTTAGGGTTTGACGTCGTCTGATCTCTTCGTAACACCGTCAAACTCCCTTTGCAGTAATTATTGGTACTGAAGACGCCCAATGACGGCAGGCAGTATGAAGGGCATTTAGAAAAGACACCCACACACAACATGTGTACAGGCACACAACAGATTAACCAACCTTCACCAGCAAAACGGAGGCTTTGGAGTCCCCTGACTGAAGTATTTCTCATAATACTATACTTGTATTAAAGGCTAATTAATATCTATACTGATATCTGTTTATATGTACACAGAGTTATTCTTATACACAACAAAGTTAAAATTCTGAAATTCTAATATGCATTCCGTATTGAGAGTTCTCCTCACTGTAAATCTCCACATAAAACGAATACTTCTAAATACTTCCAAAGACTGTAAATTCTCACCAAAATATTATGGAGACTTTGGTTTCAGAATAAAAAATAAAGACCACTTTTCCATTATTTTACAATTTCTCATTTATTAATGATTCTGTTAACATTCACTTATATCCAGTGAGAAATATTGTCCAAGAGTAATAATACTATGTGGTCAAGGAAGAGGACAAAGCTCTAAAGCCGTCTTGAAATAAACCTAGTGTATGTTTCTCTTTAAAAAGTCATAAAAATGGGTAATGTATTAGACTGGCTTAAAACACAGTGAAATCTATACTTACTTTTAAAAGGGTAGGCAGTCCCCGAAAGGAGCACCAGGCTCCAATATGGCAGGGTCAAATATTTGATGAATATTTAAGGAAGAGACAGAACTAAAACCATATATCCATAAAAATATTTTGAGCAATGTGGTGCGGGGAAAATAATGTATGTCTCTAAGTCAGGCATGTGTAGGTCTGAACTTTTGTTTTTGTATATTCTAGCTATGGGCTGGTTATTTAACCTCTTGGTTAAAATACGTAACCGCTCTGTGCCTTGGTTTCCTCTTCTATAAGAGGGGGATAATAATACCTACGCCACAGGACTGTTGAAGAATTCATCGAGACTAACAACATCTTTTACTCTGAATCTTAGGTATATATACATAGACAAGTATAAATTCGTCTGAAAGATAAATACTTTTTTGGTATATATTAGAATAGAAATAATATGTTCATTAAATGTCTGGTATATCATTTGACTGACTTTTGTACCGCTGTATTTTTTAAATAAAAATGGCTGGCTGGTGTGGCTCAGTGGACTGAGCACCACCCTGTGACCTGAAAGGTCGCCAATTGACTCCCAGTCGGGGCACACACCTGGGCTGCGGGCCAGTCTCCAGCTGGGGGCGTGTGAGAGGCAACAGATCGATGTTTTTTCTTTCTCTTTCTCCCTCCCTTCCACTCTCTCTAAAAATAAACAAATAAAATCTTTATAAATAAATAAATAAATGGGAAATTAAAAAAAAATCTACCTTAGGTTTCAAATCCAAATTAACAGATTTTTCAGGCCCTACTTTTAAAATGTCCCAGTGTTCTAGCTACTATATAAAATGTTAACATATAATAGAACCTAATTATAGAGTAGGTAGGACACATCTCAATTTAAAAAACTATCTTTCCCATTTCTCTTTTACTTAAATTAAAACGACAGATTACTAAGATTTCCACCAAAATTATTAAAATATCCAAAATGTCCAACCTAAGGAGAAGCCACAAAACTGGAAGATGGTAACACTGAATCACTAACTATTCTGTCTCAGGTAATGCCAGAAGAAACACTGAAACTAACCCCCATATTTCAAAATCTGGTTCCAGTGCAACCCAATCCCATTAATATCAATGAAAACACTAGAAGTTTATCCCAAGCAATTTTATCTGAGATCTTCAATGCAAAACTATGGTGTTATTTAAATATAAAATATGAGTCCTAAAAGCATTCACAAGTTTTGTTTAAGTTATACCACTAAATTACTTTTGTAATGATGAACGAAGCTGTCACTTAAAGTGTTTGCATACACATACATACAGGCATTTACACGTGTGCAGGAATATATACACATACGCGAATACACACACGTACAGGCATATACACACGCACAGGCATTTACACGTGTGCAGGCATACACATACATGAATACACAGCGTATAGGCATACACACATGTACAGGCATATACACACAGGCATACACACGTACAGGCATATGCACACATACATGAATATATACACATGCAGGCATATGCACACATACATGAATATATACACGTGCAGGCATATACACACGTACAGGCATACA
The DNA here is from genome assembly GCA_004027735.1 of Carollia perspicillata. NCBI lineage: Eukaryota > Metazoa > Chordata > Mammalia > Chiroptera > Phyllostomidae > Carollia > Carollia perspicillata. The sequence goes on from PVKM010041376.1 coordinate 12,395, forward strand.
CACATGTACAGGCATATACACACATACTGCCTCCTTTCTTCAAGTGGCAAATACAACAAAAGACAAGTAAATGCACAGGGGAAATGGGAACATACCAAACAACATAGATGAATACAGATGAGCATTAATTTGTCAATTTCCCTTGAAAGCTAACCAAAACATTACACACTTTAAAAAAAGATTTTTATTTAGATTTATTTTTAGAGAGAGGAGAAGGAAGGGAGAAAGACAGGGAGAGAAACGTCAATGTGTGAGAGAAACATTGGTTGCCTCTCACATGTCCCCAGCCGGACACCTGGCCTGCAACCTGGGCACATGCCCTGACCGGAAATTGAACCGGTGACCTTTCAGTTTGCAGACAACACCCAACCAACCAAGCCGCACCAGTCAGGGCACATTACACATTTTTAAACCACAAGTGGGGGCCACCAGATTGGCAAACACACACCCACACACACGAGCATTAAAAACTCTGCAATCCCACACTGTACAACCTCTATGAAGTCAGCAGGGTGGACCGCTGTTTGTTTTCACTAGTACACCACGCTTTTCTAATACACCACACAAATTGCTTGTATGTAGAGGCTATTAAATTTTACTTCAAAAGGAACTATTCCTAGATTATTCTTCTGTCTATGGCTTCACTATCATAATTCAATTAGTCTACTCAAACCTGTAATTGCTTTAATGACAAGGAAATATATCCTGTTTTATTGTATAAATAAGAAAGTTTTCAGAATTCTT
>PVKM010041377.1:0-13148 GCA_004027735.1 Carollia perspicillata
CTTAATGAGTTTTATACTTAAAGACTCTTCACTGTAATTGAAATAGTGACAAATAAGGATTTACTAGCTGAGTGGCAACAGTAGATACGGCCTCCAGAGTGGCACTATTTTTAAGCATTTAATGGATGCACACTCACCATTCACACATATTTGAGGTTAAGCCTCCTCTTTTGCTTATTGACAGGAGGGTTGGAGGCAAAAGCCTTATGGCACAGATGGGGCTTTTAGGATGGGACGTTAATCCTTGCCCAGGCTGCTAGATTGGTGGGCTGCAAACTCAGCTCCGCTATTTTAGTAACTGCGGTTCTGGTACAAATTAAACTGTGACAATATAAACTTCCTCTCGTGTATCCTGTGAAATTGTTCCAAATGTCACCTTTGGGGAGGAATGGGAGTGGAAAGTGTGGGGCAAGGAGGATTATGGGAAATTTGCTCTGTGATTTGTTGGGCTCTCTGGGGACACTGCCGTTTTCAGGATACACTTTGTGATGGTGTGGGTCCAGCAAGAATATGAATCAGAATTTGTCAGAGGGTCACCGCCTACCAAGAAGAATTCAGGAGTTGTCTCGAAATCAACTTAGTTCTTAGAACAGATTCTACTGGTGCCTTGGCAGTTCCCCAGGACACATAGTCACCTCCTGCAGTACCTCATGATGGCTCCTACCACCTCTTAATTGTGTTTATATTATGTAATTAATGCATGTGGCTGACCATGGAAGTACTTCTCTCTTCATTGTCTCAAATTGTACTGATAAGGCAGTTCTATGTTGTCACATGTATGGTCAAGTAGTGCTCTTTTCCTCTTAGTGTGAAGTAGATTTTGCAAACCAGGTAGTACAACACACATCAGCATTTTCCATAGGCCTACAATTTCCCAATATTATTACTCTGATAATTTTTTTAATCCTCATCCAAGGATATTTTTGATGATGAGAGAGCAAGAGAGAGAAATATCAATGTGAGAGAGAAACATCAATCAGTTGTCTCTTGTATGTGCCCTGACTGGGGATCGAAGCTGCAGCCCAGGGATCAAACCCACAACCTTTCAGTGCATGGGACAATGCTCTAACCAACTTGGCCATTCGGCCAGAGCTCCAATAATTTTTTCTTTCTTTCAACAAAAAGGTAAGGGCTACCTACTAGGTACTACTGATTTCTACTTTGTTTTCATTTTTAAAGGTGTTTTAGAAACGGACTGTTTGTGAAAAGATCTTCCTCTAGAAGACAAACCACTGGTGTGTTTATATTATTCTTTCTTCTTAAGGCATAGCCAAGATTTCCATTCTTGGTCATGACAGCTTTCATGTACCTATGTTATAGTATTCTTAATATTCTTAATATGCCTAATTTAGCATAAGCCCCATGAGAACACTTCAGCTGCGAGATGTTATTAACAGAGAAGGGTCTTCTATGGACGTAGTAGAGGGGAGGAGGGGAGAGAACAGTAGAGATCCCAACAAGCCTCCCCAGCAAAGCTTTCAGATTGAGAGTGGCTGTATGTTTTCTTGGGCTGTTGGTTTTCTGCTGTGGTTCTAATGCCTTCTCCCATCGCTAGTTACATTTTGCACAACAATTTCTCATTCACATCTGTAATAAAAACAGATACCTCAGTGGATAGACTGGTGAAATACACATGCATAAACGGATCCCCACTTGCCTGCAGGATAAAATCCACACCCCTTTTCATGACTTACAGGGTATTCCAAAACTGGCCCACCCAGGTCTGGCGTGGCTCTTACAGCTGACTCACACCCAGTGTTCATGTCTCAGCCTCCTCTAGAAAACCTTCCATGCCTTCTGAATTGAATGATACCCCTTTTATAGACTTCCGTGGTCCCATTAGCATTTTATAGAATGGTTTTAATAGTCTCCTGGCAGGCCTATGTCTCAGTCTGCCATATACTCTCTTCTTGCTCATCCTGCTATGCCATGGTCTCTGTTGCCCTCTCTAGTGGCACAGGACTCAATCTGGAGATGTTCCTCTTCAAGGAAAGAAGCACAGCACAAGTTCACTCTATTATTGGATTCTTGAATATTCCACTGGGGTGCCTCTGACCTATTAGGAGGCGAGGGCAGGGAAAAAGCAAATGGTCTCTCTGCTCCTTCTTCCTCTCCAGTTTGAAGGTTTTTTTCTAGATGGGGGGACAAAGGTAGAGAGTGTAGGGGTTGTGTTGGTGGGGAAGGGCCCGGGTCTCTTCGCTGCCATGCACATTCGAGTTTGTTTGTTTTTCTTTCACCTGGTCTGGGCTCTTTGAATTGGGTATCTCTGTGGGTCTGATTCTGATGAGTTTCTCTGGGAGCACATGATGGCCCATGCTTCCAGGCCCAGTGGGGGGTGGCTACAGTGTGGACAAGGAAAGAACTTGCTGGTTGGTATCTCACATTGTTGTTCGGTTACACATATTTTATACTCCTTTGTAATTACACAACCAGCGTCATTTTTCTCCACCATACTGAAAACTCAGTGAGTACAATAGATTTTGAACGTTTTGTTGTTTGAAAGAGAAGATTTTAAAAAATATTCAGTCTCGTGATGTAGTACCAGTTTTCACCAGCCAAATTGGCCAAGATTGTTTTATTATTTTTGAAATCTTGGTGCAAACAAACTTATAATGAAATAGTCTCATGAATGGCTCTTAGAGATGCAAATTGTTACAAGCTTTCTGGGAAAAAAAATTTAATACTGATTAAGTATTTTACGTTTTTTCACATCTGCAGTGGTTAAAAGTGTATGCTCCGGAGTCAGTGTGGATACGACACATGTGAGCACATGACCTAACCTCTAAGTCTCAGTTTTCTCATCTTTCAAATGGGGATAGTAACAATGCCTACTTTATATGTGCAAATGAGATTATGTATTATAATAATTAGTATAGTGCTTGATATATATCAGAGCTCAATAAATGTAGTAATAACAGGAATTGTACTCTTTTGATATTGTCTATTACAAAATACACTGAAGCCTGAAGAACATGATTTTAGAACTGCACGAGCCCACATATACATGTTTTTTCCCCCAATAAATACACCATCAGCCCCCTGTGTCTCCAGTTTTGCATCTGCAGATTCAACCACTGCATAACAAAAATAGTATTTTTGATTCATGTTTGGGAATCTAAGGATATAGAGGGCCAACTGTACGCATTGTATATTAGGGATTTGTGCATCCTCAGATTTTGGTATTCACAGAAGGTCCTAGATCCAATCCTCCACGATACCAAGGGATGACTGTAACTAAGTTTTTTGAGAGTCAAAATTATATATAGATTTTTTGACTGCACAGGGGTCTGTACCCCCAATGCCCTATGTTGTTCAAGGGTCAACTGTAACTTAAAATGTGCAGGGGTCTTATCATGGCTTTAATTATTAGAAGTAAATGTTGAAGCTATAAGAAAAATGGCAAATTTTAATTTATTCAATGCTGAAATATTAGGCAGCCCTTAAAAACAACATGTCCAGAGAGTCTCTAATGACATATGGAAATGCTGATGGTATTGAGTAAAAATAAATACATTACACGACAACATTTAATATCTCATCTATTAAAATATACATATGTAAAACTGTATATAAAAAAAGAACTAAGAAAAATGTCAGTGTTCCTATTTCATCTGAAAGGCCTACTTAGAGTGATTTTTATGCTTATTTAAACTTTGTAAAAATATTCTTCATATTTTCTTCCATGGCTCCCCTTGTAGCCAGAAAAAATAAAACCTCCAGGTCCCTGTTTGAATCCCACTCAGCCCCTCTCCTGAAGGTCACAGTGGAGCCCTGGGATTGAGCCCAAAGCTTGCTTGCTGGTGGTGCCCAGGGGACTGGCCACTTGTGGCCTGTCATGCCTGAGTTCTGTAGTCTGCCCTCGGGAACGACACTTTTCTGATTGTAAGTCAGAACACTGGTATTAATTAATTCTCAAGCCCTTGTTGCTCATATTTTTGGCTTCTGTCCCTGAACATCATTATTCATATTGGGCTCTCCCAAGGAAGTCCCTCCTACAGGCTTGATTTTGACTTCAAGCCTCTCAAGACAAAAGTGTTTCTTAGGTTTTAGGAATTTATTTGTGTTTTCTGGTTGGTTTAGTAAAACTTAGTCAACCTTCAGATTAACTTTAGAGCATATTTATTTAAGTGGTCTTCTGTTGAGAGCTTATATATGATAGAGTTGGGACCAGAGGTTTGCATGAATATATTACCAGGGGACCCACTGAGATTGAATCTGTTATGGTATTGGGTGTTTGGTATGACTTTGTAAACCATGGATGAATGAATAAGGAATGAATACAGGTAATGAACAAGAAGAGTTGGAGAGTTCAACTTTCCAGACCTGGATAGTCACATGTGTGGGTAAAACTATAAATTGAATTAATGTGGTACTTGGGGCAGCCTGCAGTTGATTGTTTTGTATTTTCAGGTGTCATTAATTGCTTTCTCCTTGCCCCTGGGCACTTACTCCATCATTGAATGTGATATGTCTTAAGACTTAACCATGGAACCACGGAGAGAAGCAAAGGCCTTGAGATTTTGGAGTCTCTACCACTCTTGAGCCCTCTTCACTGGCTTCTGGCAGCCACAAACGGCCACATCCAGTTTAGAAACTCTAGAGAATGAGACTTAGTTAGGCAGATAGAACAAGTTGAGAGTTGTGAGGAATCTCTACGTTTCTCAAGCAGAGAACGAGGACCCAGCTGAGAGGAACCGCAGAATAAAGCCTGCCAGTTGGGGGTAGGAGGGTAGGAGAAAGTGGCCGGAAATGCTGTGCATTGCAGAGATTTCAGGTAGGCCAGGAATCACAGGAGGCCATTAAACTTGGTTATTAAGAGGCGATCAGAGGCCTTTTCAAGGGCAATACCCCAGTCAAACTGAGGAGGTCGAAGGCAGATTACAGTGAGGTGAAGAGTTAGGGAGGCGAAGAAGCTGGGTGGTAGACGAAGGCATGAAAAGAGATGGGGTGGTTGTAGAGAAAAACTTTTAGTGTGGTAGGTGGTGTAGAGCATGTTTGGAAGTCGAGGTCAAGGAAAGTAAATAGAGACGAAGGAAAGTACAATAACATTCAAATAATGTTGAAAATTGGTCAAGAATGTAGGTGGAAGAATTAGCCATTTCATCCTGTGAGAGAAGAAATGAAATAAAAATGGGTAGAGATAGATGTTCGGAGGTTGACAGTGAGGAGCTGAAGGAGCCCATGCCTGATGGGCTGAAAGAGGTAGAAGATGGAATAACCTGGGAGGCGGGAGGTAGAAGGGTGGGCCGGCGGGTGCGGACTGGGGGGGGAACGGGAAGGGTTTAAAAGCAGCTGTCATGTGGGTGGGAAGGAGCCACCGTAGCCCAGCTCTAACTTCCTTTAGGAATAATTGCTACGCATTACACGCCTCCTTTCAACAGCTTCTCAAGATCCTTAAGATAAGACAAATCCATATATATTTATTTGTTGTACCCACAAAATACTCCTGAGATCTGCTTTCTTTCTCTTCAAAGCATCCCCTGGGTGATTACGCTCTTTCATTTCTCTAACTGCACACTAGAGGAAACTTCAGTTAGATGCAACCAGTTTTCAGATCTCTGAACACCTGCAGATCTTGTTGATGCCTGCCTGAGCCCAGAAGTCTCTGTGTGTGCTTGCTTTAATGAGGAAGAGGTCACGACCTTTCAAATAATGGCCTTGAACCAGTAATGTTTCCTGGGTGTCCAATCCTAACCTGTACCCACTCATTAAGGTAATCACAGAACACAGTCTCCTCCATTTGCTCCAGCAACTTTTGAAGCTTCTTGAATCTCCCCTTTGTACATGTGGGGCTGCTCCTGGCGCTGTGAGTGGGGTGCAGGAAAAGAGAACAAAAAGCCTGGTATTGTGTGGAAACCATACACTAAATCAGGGAAAATAGCGTTCTTATCATATTTCTCTCAATACAGTCAATTTCCTTTATAAGTCTCTGAAGGGCTATCATGAGGCTTAGTTTGGCTTTTAGGATATCCAGAATTATTCCTGATCCTGGCCAAAGGCTGCTTGTAACCTGAAACTGCCAAAGTTCAGAGAAAGGTCAGGGGCTGTTAATTTGCGTGCTTATAGGAGAGCCAGCATTTTTGAAGAGGACGATCTTGGTGAAACTGCTGGAAACATTCTAGAACGGCTCCTCGTGCAGATGCGTGGACGCTGGGTATGGGACTGAGGTCTGCTTCTTGCCTGGGGAGCACATCTCAGCTGATCGGCAGTTAAGAAAATACATCACTGAGCTTATAGAGAGAAAGACCTATTTTAACATATTTCAGGGGGGAGGCAATCTCTTTGATGACAGGATTTTTAAAAATCTAAACCTAGGTAGAAATCACAATCTCTCTTACAAGACTATGAGATGAAACAAGACATAGCTGGTCCCTGAGCAGGACAGTAGCAAGTATACCAGTAGTGCTTTGAATCCTTTTTGGGAAGATGGATAGGCCCTAAAACCAGAACTCTGCCTTCTCTTTAACTAGGTCTTTTGCTCCTTTTTCATTTTGGTGGGTAATTTGGGATTTGTGAGTGTTCTTCCACCTTTGAGATGGATGATGGTAAACAGGACTTAAGGACAATTATCACTGAAAGCAGAACAGAGGATATTTTTACCTAAGTGGGAGATGAACACAATTAAGTTCTTTAATTAAGGATGACTATTATGTGGGTGAGAACAAGAGACAGTGCTAACCAGACCACATAATTTGTCTTAGGCCTTCAATCATAACCGGTACATCAGAGCTTCTGCAAGCTATGTATTGTGTCATGAAAATGAATTTTCAACTCATAACTCTCCTTCATATACTTACCTCTAATTAAAAATTAAAGTTTTCCACCAACTCAACTCAATGATGAGTAATTCCAGCCCCTCCATACCAATGCCTAAGACTTGTGTAAACTGACTTTGAAAGACCAAATTTGTGAGGAGGAGCCACGTGAGGGCTCAGGTCACAGCTTGGGGCACTGGGAATGGGGGCATTCTGTCTTCAGATTCTGGGAGCTCTTGGGGAAATGGTGACAGTATTGACGATACTGTTTCTGTGACTCGAACAGTTCTCTGTATTCCCCTAGCAAGCATCTGTCACATGCTGCCCTAGAACTCGAAGGTTGTTCAGCTGGGAAGGGATGAAAACTAAGTTGCTGTGCCGGGCCCGGCAATTTGCTGAAAAACTCAAATGCACAATTGCACGGGTCCCGAGCTTGTGCTTTACTGCCATGTACCGCCACTGGGCTGCTCCGGCTGTCTGTGCTGCAGCAGTGGTCATTGCAATTCCATCTGCCCTTTGGCGTAGTGATGAGACTTGGTGCTCCCATCATCTGTGCCTTCTCCGTGTCCCCCTGCCTTTCCAGATTGCCATCCTCTGTGCCAGCAATGTGCAGCGGATCTCTACAACACCGGGAGCATCTGCCTGAGGTGCCAGAATACCCAGTACCTGCTGCTGGGGGACCACTGTGTCCCTGATTGTCCTTCTGGATATTATGCAGTGGAAGGAGCTTGTAAAAGTGAGTAAGGCTGGACACAGGAGCTGCAGTACCTTGTGAACTTCTCTTTGGGGTAATAACTGAGAAAGTTTAGAGAGAGAGAGAAAGAGAGAGCGAGTGAGCGAGAGCAAGCAGGGAGAATACTGTGAAATAATAAGTCAGACCAGCTAATGCTCTCAGCATTGGGGCTTTTATGAACAATACTTGGGATACTGCTTTGGAAGGGAGTTTGTCTTCATACGTTCTCTTGTGTCTCTTTTCCTTCTGCAGAATGTCACCCCTCCTGCAGAACCTGTCAGGGCAGAGGACCCTTCTCCTGCTCCTCATGTGACACTGGCCTCGTTCTATCCCACTTTGGAACCTGCAGCACCACCTGCTTCCCAAGGCACTACCTCGATGACAGCCATGCTTGTCAATGTAGGTTTTTAAAAATGAAGTTTCTTTCTTTTCTTGCTCTTCTGGGGTCATCAAAGGAAATATGAGTCCTGCTTTCACATCCTTACCTGTAGCCTTTATTTTTAATAAAAGGAAGAAAATTAATCTAAAAGGGCATATGGATGCTATGAGCAGATTTAAATCAAATTTAACTCATATGTCAGCCTAATTCGAAGTGGTGGGCTGGGGATCTCCTTTGCAAACACCAGCTGAATGATCTTGAGCTGGTCATTAAATCTCTCTGTTCTCTAGTCATCTCATTTAAAAAATAAAAGTATTAGTCTATTTCCTTATGGTTCCTCTTAGCATTTCAATTACAAGATCCTGAGCCGAGCTCATTCTAGTATACAATCAATGACCTAAGCACTTCTCTGGATTCAATTTGTTTTTGACATGTATTTGCTGAATATTGACTATGTACAATGCTTGACAGTGTATAGTGTACAAAACATTTATTTTTCTGCCCGAACAGTAGTCATTTTGTCTTTCATTAGAGTTACTTCTATAGATGTCTTATTTTTCAAATAAGTCAAAATATGATCAATTACCCGAGTCAGACAAAACAAAGAGTTAGGATAAATTAGGGAAAGGGCAAATCTGACTGGAAAAATTAGGAAATCCTTCACAGATGAAGGAACACTTTTGAAAATAGGTCGAGATGGCTTACTTTATTTTAATCACTGAAGTGTCATTTGCAAAAAAAATTTTGTTATACGTTCTCACTTTGAAAATGACAGTTAACAAATACAGTGCTGAAGTTTCCTTTTTACGTCCTCGGAAATACCACGCTGAAGGAATTGTAGAGCATTGGTTAGGAGAATGAGCTCTAGAGTTAGGTGTCTGGAGTCCACATCCTACCTCTTACTAGCTTTGTGACCTTGAGCAAGTAAATTAATCACTAAGCCTCAGGGTTTTTTTTTTCTGTCAGAGGGGAATTATGATAGTACCTACATCTAATACTATTGCATAGATCCTAGCAGAAATAAGCTTTCAGTATAGCTATTGTTAATATTGTTACCATTGTCATCAGCATCAGCTAGAATGAAAGGCAAATCAAGCTGCAAAATATATTTCTATTTTATAGACAGAAAGATAGGTATTTGTTTGAGATGCTGACAGGATTTACACTTGAAATGAAGTTTTATGAAACCGATAATTTTGCACCACTTGTTGAAATACCAAATATGAAAAATCCCTTTTGGACTGCTGAAAGATTTCTTTACTTTTGTAATAAAAAAAAATTGCTTGGAAACATGCCCCAATTAAAAAAACAGGAGAAATCCCTAGGGAAAAAAAAGAGCTAAATGAAATGGAGGCAGGCAATTTACCAGATATAGAGATATAAAGATGGTCAAGAAACTTAGGGAGAACTGTAAGGAACTTAGTGAAAACTATAGGGAACTCAGTCAAAACTACCACAGCCTAAAAAAGGACATAGAAACCATAAAAAAGAATAAGTCAGAAATGAAGAATACTCTAGAAGGTATAAACAGTAGGTTGGATGAGGCAGAAGATTTATTCGACAATTTAGAAGACAAAGTAGAAAAAAACTTTTTGCAGCAAAAAGAAAAAAGAATTTAAAAAGATAGAGATGAGATAACATCAAACATGTTATCTCATGTTATGTCATGTTATCTCATGATAACATGACAACATCCGCATCATAGGTCTACCAGAAGGAAAAGAGAGAGAGCAAGGGATTGAGAACTTACTTGAACAAGTAATGAACAAAAACTTCTCTAATGTGGTGAAGGGAAAAGACACACAAGTCCAGGAAGCACCAAGAGTCCCAAACAAGATGAATCCAAAGTGGTCCACACCCAGACACACCATAATTAAAATGGCAAAGATGAAAGACAAGAAGAGAATTTTAAAAACAACAAGAGGAAGACAGTTAGTTACCTACAAGAAAGCTCCCATAAGAATGTCGCTGATTTCTCAACAGAAATATTTCAGTCCAGAAAGGGTTGACATGAAACATTTAAAGTGATAAAAAGCCAGGACCTACAACCAAGAGTACTTTACCCAGTAAGGCTATCATCTAAAATTTAAGGAGAGATAAAGAGCTTCCAAGACAAGAAAAAACAAAAGGATTTTATTACCACTGAACAAGTATTACTAAAAATCCGAATAGTGTGCTTTAAGAAGAGGAGTAGCAGGAGAGGGAGAAAGAGAGGGAAAGGAAGAAAGAGAAACATAAGGTCATATTGAAAAGAATAAAATGGCAATAAATATGTACTTATTAATAATCACTTTGAATTTAAATGGCTTAAATACTCCAATCAAAAGACATAGGGTAGCAGAATAGATAAGACAACAAGACCCATGTATATGCTGCCTACAAGATACCCACCACAGACTAAAAGTAAAGGAATGGGAAAAGATATTTCATGCAAATGGGAAGAGAAAAAAGCTGGGGTAGCAATCCTTATATCTGACAAAATAGACTTTAAAACAAAGGCAATAATATGAAACAAAGAAAGACACTATATAATGATAAAGAGAAAACCCAACAAGAGGCTATGACCCTTGTAAATATTTATGCATCCAACATAGGAGCACCTAAATATGTATAGCAAATCTGAATAAACATAAAGGGAGAGATTGACAGCAATACAGTGATATTAGGGGATAGTTGATCAATCCATTAACATCAGTGTATAGATCTTCCAGACAGAAAATCAACAAGGAGACAGCAGCCTTAAATGGCACACTAAATCAAATGAATCTAATTGATACTTTAAAAGCATTTCACCCCAAAGCAGCAAAATATACATTCTTTTTGACTGCATGTGAACTCTTTTCTAAGTTGGACCACATGTTAGGACACAAAACAAGTCTCAATAAATTTAAGAATATTGAAATCATATGAAGCATCTCCTCTGATCATAATGTTATGAAATTAGAAATCAATCACAAGAAAAAACTGAAAAACACACAAAAACATGGAAGTTAAATAGCATGTTACTAAACAGTGAACGTGTTAGCAATGAGATCAAGGAAGAAATCAAAGGATACCTTGAAACAAATGAAAATGAGAACACAACAATCCAAAATCTATGAAACACACAAAATAAGCCATCCTAAAAGGGAAATTCATAGCATTACAGACCCATCTGAAGAAATAAGAAAAATCTAAAATAGACAATCTAACTCTACACTTACAGGAACTTGAACATGAACAGCAAAGCCCCAAGTGAATAGAAGAAAGAAAATAATGAAGATTAGAGCAGAAATAAACAAAATGGAGTTGAAAAGTAAAAAAAAGCAATGAGACTAAGAGGTGGTTCCTTGAAAAATGTAAATAAAATTTGTGAAATTTTAGCTAGACTAATCAAGAAAAAAAAGAGAGATGATCCAAATAAATTAAATCAGATCAAAGAGGAAAAGTAAAAACTGACTTTACAGAAATACAAAAGATTGTAAGAAAATATTATGAACAACCATATGCCAACACATTGGACAATCTGAATGAAATGGATAAATTCTAGAAACATATGACACTTTCAATACTGAATCAGGAAGAATGAGAGAATCTGAATAGATAGATTAAAACTAGTGAAACTGAAGCAGTAATCAAAAAACTCCGAACAAACAAAAGTCCTGGACCAGATGGCTTCATAAGTGCATTTTACCAAACATTCAAAGAAGAACTAACATCTGTCCTTCTCAAACTATTTCAAAAAATTCAAGAGGAGGGGAGACTCCCAAGCTCATTTTATAAGGCAAGCATTATCCTAATTCCAAAACCAGATGAATACACTACAAAGAATTAAAATTATATGCCAGTATTTATGGGAACTTAGATGCTAAAAATCCTCAACAAAATATTAGCAAACTGAGTCCAGCAATATATTAAAAAGATCATACACCATGATCAAGTAGGATTTATTCTGGGGATACAAGGTTGGTACAACATTCACAAATCAATAAACATGATACACCACATAGCCAACATAAAAGAGAAAAACCACATGATCATATCAACAGATGCAGAAAAAGCATTTGATCAGTACAGCACCCATTTATGACAAACTCTCAATAAAATAGGAATAGCACCTCATTGTAACAACAGCTATATATGACAAACACACAGCCAACATCATAATCAATGGGCAAAAACTACAAGTGTTTCCCTTAAGATTGGAAATAAGACAGGGATGTTCACTTTCAGCATGTTTATTGACCATAGTCCTGGAAGTCCGAACCACAGCAATCAGACAGGAAGAAGGAATTCAAAGCATCCAAACTGAAAAGGAAGAAGTAAAATTTTCATTGTTTTTCATATGACATGAAGAGAAACCTAAAAATTCCACCTAAAACTACCAGAACTGATAAATAAATTCCGTATTGTAGTAGGATGCTAAATAAATATCTAGAAATCAGTTGCATTTTTATACACCAATAATGAGCTACCAGAAAGGGGAACTAAGAAAATAATCCCATTCACAATTCTTTCAAAAAAGAATAAAATATTGCCTTGGCCAGTGTGGCTCAGTTGGTTGGAGCATCATTCTGTACACCAAAAATTTGGTGGTTCAATTCCTGCACAAGGCACATATCTAGGTTGTGGGTTTGATCCCCAGTTGGGGCACATATGGGAGGCAACCAGTAGGTGTCTTTCTCTCACATTGATGTTTCTCTCTCCTTTCCTCTCTCTCTAAAATCGATAAACATTTAAAAAACCCAAATTATAAATTTAAGCAAGATCATTAAAGACCTGTTCTTGGAAAATTATAGGACACTGAAGAAAACAATTGACAAGATACATATAAATGGAAGCATACATTGTATTCATGGATAGGGAGAATTAACATTGTTAAAATGTCCATACTACCCAAAGCAATTTATAGGTTCAACACAATTTCTATCAAGACACCAATGGCATATTTCACAGAACTAGAACAAATACTCTAAAAATGTATACGGATCCACAAAAGACCCAAATAGTAACCATGATCATGAGAAAGAAGAACAAAGTTGGAGAAATCATGCTACCTGATATCAAACTATACTACAAGGCATAGTAATCAAACAGCCTGGTACTGGCATAAAAACAGACATATAGATCAATAGAACAGAATAGAGAGCCCAGACATAAACCCACACCTTTATCATCAATTAATATTCAACAAAGGCGGCAAGAACATACAATGGGGTAAAGATAGTCTATTCATTAAGTAGTGTTGGGAAAATTGGATAAATGCATGCAGAAAATTAAATTAGACCACCTTCTTATCCCA
>PVKM010041378.1:0-13142 GCA_004027735.1 Carollia perspicillata
TTAACACTGCAGTCATTGTTGATGAACAGCATTATCTATCTTATTTCAGGAAAAGCCAGAAGGAAATTGTCCAGCTGCATCCTCAGTCTCTCCATATGCAAATATACAGAATCTGATCTGCCTCCTGATAATTGAGACCCAAAGGCTGCAACTCATTCTGGGACCAATTCCCTCTCCTGAATGACTTCAATGAGTACAAATATGCATTAACATCAGCAGGCCAAATGACTGATGACACAGGACTCATCCATATTTATCTTCTCAGTATTGGACAGATATCCTATTGATTCGTATAGGTCATTACACACCGTGTTAACAATCCAGTACCATTCAATTCAAAAGGAAATTTGAAATTGGTAATGGATCTTCTTGCAGATCTGTGTCTAGGGTACAAGATGGGCAGTCAGACATTACTCTATCTTGACATTCCTATACTCTTCTCTGGTTTAATGTCAGTTAGTTTTACACAGAAGACTCTAAAAGCTGGGAACTACAGAGCTTGTCCAGGTAAAGGAACTTCTGAAAGATTGTAAGTCTGTACATATAGACAATGTATCATTGATAGAAAATAATTTCTTGGAAGATTACATATATATGTGTATATATATAAACTATATATAAAACTATATACCTATGTATAGTTATATATAAATATATATGTGCCTTCAAACACATATATGTGTGTGCATACACATGCACAGATACTTACAATCTAAAATAATGTTGAATATGCTCTCCCATTCTGTGGGTTGTCTTTATTTTGTTGATGTTCTCCTTTTCTGGGCAAAAAACTTTCAGTTTTGTAATACATCTGATAAGGAGTTAACATCCAAATGTATAAAGAACTGACAAAATTCAACACCAAAAACCAAACAACCCAATTAATCCAATCAAACAACCCAATTAAACAACCCAATTAAAAAAATGGGTAAAGGACCTGAAAAAATACTTCTCAAAAGAGGACATACAGAGGGCCAATAGACATATGAAAGATGCTCAATGTCACTAATCATCAGAGAGATGTAAATTAAAACCACAACGAGATATCACCTCACACCTGTCAGAATGGCTATCAGACGATAAATCGACAAACAAATGCTGACAAAATCTGCAGAAAGGGAAGCCTTCTGCACTATTGGTGGGAATGCAGATTGTTGCAACCACTGTGGAAAGTACTATGGAGATACCTCAAAAAACTAAAAATGGATCTGCCTTTTGATCCAGCTATCCCACTTTGGGGAATATATCCAAAAGAATCCAAAACACTAATTTGAGAGAATATAAGCACCCCTACGTTATTTACAATCACCAAAATATGGAAACGGCCCAAGTGTCCATCAGTAAATTAGTGGATAAAACAAGTATGGGGCATTTACACAATGAAATACTACTCAGCAGTAAAAAAGAAAATTTCACTCTTTGTGAAAGTATGGATGGACCTAGAGAACATTATGCTAAATGAAATACGCCATTCAGAGAAAGATAAATACCATGTGATTTCACTCATATGTGGAACCTAATGAACAAACTGAACTAAAAAGCAAAATAGGGACAGACTCATAGATGGAGAGCAGGCTGACAGCTAGGGTGGAGGGGGAGGTTAGAGGGTGGAGGGATTGAGCACAAAGGAAAAAGGACTAATGGACATGGACAACAGTGTGGTGATTGCCGGACGGTGGGAGATATAAGGGAACTAAATGGTAATGGAAAATACAATAAAAATAAAAAATAAATAAAAATGTTCATATATTTATAGTTAGAAGAGCAATGCTTATTAAATGTGTTCCAAAAATGACCTTGTGGAATTTTAGGACAAATGTGTGTACATGTGTATCTTACAGGTATATTTGTATAAAAGAAGAGTTTTGCTAAGGTAATTTTTATTTTTTAGCTTCATTGGAGTAAATTTTTTTTCATTGCTTTTTAGAGAAAGAGAATGGGGAAAAGGGAGAGAGAAAAATATTGATATGAGAAAGAAACATCAGTTGGTTGCCTCCTGTACATGCCCAGACTGGGATTGAACCCACAACCTAGGTATGTGCCCTGATGCGAAATGAATCTGCAGTCCTTGGGTTCCATGATGATGCTCCAACCAACTGAGCCACATCAGCTATGGAACCAAGGTCATTTTTAAAGGAAAACATGAAAAACAAAAGAAAGATAAAAACAAAATCTGGATGAAAAAGCAATTTTAAAATTCAGACTAGTCACTGACCATCCGTTTTGAAAGTTTCAGTACACATAGAAAGAAAAAGGTCTTGACCATTTTTTTAACCAAAAAATGTTTTCAAAAGGCCAAAATGTTTTACATTCAGTCAAGTGGAACCTTAAATACTTTCCAAGAGAAATGTTGAGAAATTTATCACAGGGAAACAGAGCCCCGCTTCCTTCATCCACTCGCATGCTTTCGAGGTTTGTGTAGCGTGATTTTGCAGTTGCAGAAACTGGCAGTTAATCTAAATCCAGGCCTTGACATGCCCAGAGGCGCTCAGCTGCAAAATCTGCCTCACACGGGAGAATAGCACTGTGCTTTATTTAGTTTTGAAAATTAAACCAAAAGGAGACTATTTAGTGGTCTATTTGATAGGGAATTGAGTTCTCAAATGACATTAAAATCATCCTGTAATCCGGAGGTGACTCTGAAATAAAGAGCCCACTTTAAAAAGTTCATAGTACAATTTATTCATCCACATGTGTGCTGTACCCTATAGCCCTGGAGGGCCCGGTATTTATTCCAACAATGTAGTCATTGATCCAGATATTTTTGTAACTTTTTTTGAAATTGTACTTAGACCTTATTGCATTTCTGTGTGTCTTCATTCATGTATGTAGTAACTCGTTCGTTCAGCAATTATTTATTGAACTTGTGCCAGGGACGGTGCTAGCTGCTGGTGACAGCTGTGAAGGAAAGGCGGGGAGGAAACATCTACCCTGCAGGACTTTGCATCTTAGTGTCAGAAGAGAAAGGCAGAAACAAATAAGTAAATAACAGGGCGCGCCGGAGGAAAGAAGGTACTAAGTATAAAATAAAGCTGGGAAGGAGAATATGGAGGGCTTGTGTGGGAGGAGTAGCTTTCCTCAAAAGCTCTACGACAAGAGTACCATTTGAGCAAAGATCTAAAGGTGTTGAAGAAGTCAGCCATGTGTTTGATAGATATCTTGCTTAGTAAAGAGCATTCCCAAAGAAGGGACGACAGTACAAAACTGTCTTTATGGCATTTCTGATATAAAAAATTTGAGGAAACAAATAAAATTTAGTAACTTATT
Organism: Carollia perspicillata; assembly: GCA_004027735.1. Classification (NCBI taxonomy): domain Eukaryota; kingdom Metazoa; phylum Chordata; class Mammalia; order Chiroptera; family Phyllostomidae; genus Carollia; species Carollia perspicillata. The sequence goes on from PVKM010041378.1 coordinate 3,268, forward strand.
TAGGGTAATAAAAATATTTCCTTTGGAAATATTTGGAAAAAATTCTCCAAACATATACTCACAGTCACACACATGTATACACAAATAATTTATAACAGTTTTGTTATTCAGAAGTTGCCAATTGCTGGCTCCAGAGTTTCCTTAGTGCATAGAAGCTCTCCCTTACACCACTCCTATGATTCTCCCCACATTCAATCCCTTTTGCTGCATTTTAGAACTAGTAATCCTGAAGTAGCAAATTCTAATACAGTCAACTTCTTCAAGTTTCCTCTTGACCTTGCCTTAACTAAATCTTGGCTCACCTCTGGAGTCACCGCTACACAGGCAGCATTCTCAAGCACTTGCTGTTTATTTTCTAGTACTAAAAGATGTATCATAGGCTGACTAGGGGGTGAGTCTTCCACACTCCCCATTTCCAAGGCATTACTTCCTTGTTCTCTTATTAAAAGCAAAACAAAACAAACAAAAAAATGAACAAACAAACAAACAGCCTTCATGCTTCTAATAGACCATGCTCTCCTCCTCATATTCCCTGCCTTCCCCAGACCCTCTCTTATCGACCTTTACTAAATTCTCTGGCAATGGCTTCTGGACTTTCCTCAGTCACCAATTAATCGAGGGTGTTTTCAACATTTGTATGCCCTGAACTCTGAGGTCTTTGATTATCTAATTACTGGAGAATTTCTCCTGCTCTACGTGTCAGACTCGCTGTCACTGTCCCATGAAGGTCCTTAGCATCACCTGACGTGGCTCCATATCTACAATTACCAATCCAGATTCTTAGGATATATTGCTAGAAATAAAATCGCTGGGTCAAAAGGCAGATCCAGTTTTAATTTTTTGAGGTATCTCCACACTACTTTCCATAGTGGCTGACCCAGTCAGCATTCCCACCAATGGTTCAGTAGTGTTCCCCATTCTCCACCTCTTCACCAGCACTTGTTGTTTGTTGACTTATTGATGATAGCCTTCTGGCAAGAGTGAGGTGATATCTTATTGGGGTTTCATTGTGGTTTTAATTTGCATCTTTTTGTTGATTAGTGACATTGAGGAGTTTTCCACATGTCTATGGGCCTTCTGTGTGTCCTCTTAAGAGAAGTATCTATTCAGGTCCTTTTCCTATTTTTAAATTGGATTGTCTGTGTTTATGGTGTTGAGTTTTATAAGTTCTTTATATATTTTGGAACTTAACCCCTTATAATTGGCAAATATATTCTCCCACACTGTGGGTTCCCTTTTCATTTTGTTGATGATTTCTTTTGCTGTGCAGAAGCTTTTCAGTTTGATGCAATCTTATTTGTTTATTGTTTCCTTTATTTCACTTTCCCTAGCAGATGTATCAGCAAAGACATTGCTATGAGAGATACGTGAAGTTTTACTGCCTATGTTTTCTTCTAGGATTTTTATGGATTTGCAACTTACATTTAAATGTTTTATCCATTTTGAGTTTATCCTTTTGTATGGTGTAAGAATCCTGAAACACTAATCAGAAAGAATATATGCACCCTGATGTTCATAGCAGCATTATTTACAATAGCCAAGGTCTGGAAACAGCCCAAGAGCCCATCAGGAGATGAGTGGATGAAAATGCTGTGGTACATTTACACAGTGGAATTCTATGAGGTTTTAAAAAAGAAGGAACTCTTACCTTTTGCAAACACATGGATGGACCTGGAGAATATTATGCTAAGCAAAACAAGCCAGTCAGAGAAAGAAATATATCATATAATCTCACTCATATGTGGCCTCTAATGAACAAAATAAACTGGCAAACAAAATAAAACCAGAGGCAAAGACACATGGAACAGACTGATAGATCTCAGAGGGAAGGGGTGTGGAAGGGACTGGAAGAGATTAGCCACAGAACATATACGCATATATGCAGAGCCCATGGACACAGACAACAATGTGGTGAAGGCTGAGGGTTGGGAGGGGTTGGGGCTTTGGTGGGGAGAGTAAAGGAGTAAGATGGGGGTCATCTGTAATACTGTCAAAAATAAAAAAAAGAAAAAGAACAGAAAAGAAAAGTATATATAAAATCAGAAATCCAAGCACTGCCTTCTCTTCTTTCAGTTTGCTTGTGAGAGGACTAATATTTTAATCTCCTCAAAGCCTCCATTGCCTGCTTCACCTCATTCAAATAATAATTTCTACCTTTCATACACTTCTCTTAATATTTAGCATAGATGTCCTTATCTTACATTTCATTAATTCTATTAGAACACTCAAACTCCTTTGTCTTTTTCTTAAACCTACTTTGCAAAAACCCAGTTCTACATAAATTACCTTCTTTCTCTATCCTGCTCAGGAAGAGCCACATAATGCTGAGAAATGTCTCACAACAGGGCAGACGCACTCTCAGAATAAATTATGATCTCCAACCCCCTTTTGGGGGTTCTAAACACTGTCCATTGGACAAAGAAATCCTCTTCCTCTCTTCTGAACAATCCAGTCTTCTTTGAGCTCCTGAAAGCATCTATTTCCATTTGGATGCTCTCTCTCCAGTTACTAGCTCATAATGAAAACTGATTTTTTTTCACAGGAACTCTTTTGACATTTGGCTTTCAAATATATGACTTCTGGTATATTTGTGCCTCTCTTTGTCTCCTTCTCTCCTGATATCCATCGAAGGCCAATCCCAGATATTTTTCTTTGAGTCATAACCCTTTCCCATCTTCTCAAAGAAGTTAACACTTTCTATTATCTTTTCATGTTTCTATACATTCAACGTAGCTTCTCAACTCAATTCTTTCCAATTAAAGTTAAGCTTGTTCCAATAGCTTTTTTTCCCCAAGGAAAGTAGGACTCAAACCTCTCACAATTTCATAAACCCCTCCTGCTACCACTGCTTTAGTTTCTTCAAAGTCACTATTGAAAACAGTTGTCTTGATTAGTGTTCCTCACTATCATTTCTTTATGACCTCTCAGTCCAATCTGGCTGCTACACTCTCCATACCCCAGTAAAATTTCTGGGTGCAGTCACCAGAGCCACGATGATTCCAAAGTCAAGGCCATTTTTCAACACTTCTTTTTGTTCTTGGCAACCTTTGCCAATGGTAAATATTTCTTAATTCCTTCAAAGACCTTTTTTTAAATTCTTTTATGACAGCCTCTATGATTTTGCCTCTACTTCCCTGAATGCTGTTTTACTCTAAGCTCCTCGGCAATCTATCCATCCTTCACCAAGTCCTTTAATCTGTGCATTATGCAAGGCTATGTCCCAGACTCTCTTTTCTTCACCTTTTTAGCGTCATCGTGGGCAACTTCTCCATTCAGCATTTCTACTGTCACCTATATGCAGATGATGCCCAGAATTATTTTTCCCCCTCAACCCTCCTTGCTGAGTTTCAGGTTTGTATAGATATTACATTATCTGTCCAAATATCTGAGACTATATCCCAGCTGAATGTTTGACCTTCTCTCTCATAACCTGATCCTCTACCTTCTTTGGTTAGTTTAGTGAATGACTTAAATGGAACTTGGGACTCATCCCTGGTCTTACCTTCCAGCTCACCTCTTTCTTCAATTTGTCACAGAGTCTTGTCAATTTAATGTACCAAAAACCACTCAAATTCATCCGCTTCCATCTCTACTACCAGCAGTTTAGTCTAAGCTGCCATTATCTTAATTAAGTATTTGATCTTGCAGGGTTAATTCTGTATGTTATATCTTGGTACTCTCAAAGAAACAAGCAAATCAATATAAATTTATAAGTAGATAGTTCAATTAACTAGTTAATCAATTTATTTTATATACAGTGTCATTTTTGCCAGGGTGATTTGAGAGAAATTGGAGCTTTCTTCTGCAGAATTGGATAATTAGATTTAGTGGAAAGCTGAAAATGCGTAAAATAATTACTCTGTTTTCTTAAACTGTATCTAGATTTCCTTGAAAGATCAGAATAAATATAGCTTCAACTATTTTGATTACCTGCTTCTGATATCTAGTAAAATTTTCATAGGCCTTCTTTTCATGTTAAAGTATTCTTTCAGATCTGTTTCTTTCTCACCAGCCTCTTAATTAATCACTTATTTGTTAGAAAGACCTCAGTCTCACTATATTCTCTAAAAATGTCTGTTATAAAGCAGTCTAAAGATACACGAAAACTAGATTTAATACTTGATTCTAGATTGAATCCTGTACTGCTGGTTAAAAAATGCTATATAGGACATTGTTGGGTCAGTTGATGAAATTGAAATAGGGAATAAAGAAAAGTTATCATATCCATGTCGAGGTTATGGAAGCTGAGAACTCTCCTGTGATTATGTAAGAAATATCCCTATTCTTAAGAAATACATATTGTGGCATAAAGAAAAAAAAGTAGGATAAAATGTTAATAAATGAATAAGGTTATGGTTGTTTTTTTGTGATATGCTTTGTGCTATCCTTATGATATTCTTACTTTTAAGACATTTAAAAATTCCTCAGTCCCATCGGTGATTATATTCAGGGAAAAGAACCAAACCAAACCAGACCAGACCAGAACAAAAACCTGGCTCTCTCACCATCCAGCTGTGTGGCTTTATCGTTCTTCAGTTTCCTCAACTATGAAATGAGCTGTCTGTTATGGAGTTGTTTTGCTGATCACATGCATTAAGGGTGTAGTGTGATTAGAATGGATCTTGATACATTATAAAAATATCCATAACAATGTTAGTTGCCAGTAATGTTATTATTAATTATGATACTTTCAAACTTTAAGAAAATTAAAATTATAATGAATAACAAAATTCTTTTTTTGATATTACTTTATTGGTATAGGATTCCTCTAATCTAACATTGCAGATAAATTTCAAATAAAGTTTACTACTGATGATATTTTAGAAGAGGGTCTATAATTGCTTTGTAGACAAAAATCATATTTGATGGCGCAAGACTTGTTTACTGAACCTTAAAAATCTGAAATAGTTTATTGTAGAATTTTGTATTAAACTTCTTATGAAATCATAAGATGAAAAAGCAGTAGTATTATTCATAGAAACTATTTGTACATCATTCCTTACTTATATGTGCAAATGAGCATGTATGCAAAGATGGGAGGGAAAAAGGGGAGAAAAGTAAAGGAAGAGAAGAAGAAGGAAAATAAGAGAAAATATTGGGAGCATGTAAAAGAGGGAGAGAGAATAGCTTAACTCTGCTGACATAAACAAACAATTTTTGCATGTAGTTATAGGTATTTCTATTTCATCAAGGGTCAAAGTTCTCCAAATACAGAAAAGACTAAGGGCCATTCCAAACCATATGAAACTTCAATACCTTCTGACAGTTTTGTGATTAATGTAAATGTGAAATACTCTGAACCTTGTGATGAGGACAATAAACAAGATAAGAAGCCATTTGACGGTGTATTTGGAAGAATCAGACTATGAGAACTGACTTTGATATACTTAAAACTTAGTGCAAGAGGCTAATATTATTCCCAGCTGTCAGTGTGTCATGTGTGGGTAAAGGTGAATGCTTCCATTGGCACTAATTACTGCAAATATACCTCCAAATTAGAGGAGGGCTAAGGTTCATATCTATAGGTGGACTGGATTCTATAGGTATGTGATTTATATAGTTTACTAAGACACACAACTCAAGCTAAATATGGAGAGATTATTTAACCTTGAATTTCTTAGACTGCACATCTTTTCAAAGAATAGGTTTGTCAAATAGCAAATGATAAAACATGCAAGGCATTGAGCACACAGAGTGGGTATTGATAATTAGCAAGATTAGACTAACTATCAGTTCTACTAACTTTTCAGGAAAAAAATCTAGTTAATAAAAATAACCATGAACCTCAAAGTCAATGCAGTCTTTTAGTGTCTTAAATTATTTTAACATCAATAGGGATAGCAGAGTAAGCCTTATATATGTATATATTTTTCCAATAACATTATTGAAAACGAAGATACCCAAATAACCATAAGAAAAGTGTTTATAATTCATTCAATAAAATATATATTTCTTGTTTATAAATTGAAAGTTACATTTAACTTCCTTCCTAAATACAGATTCTTATTTATTGCATTAGAGGGAATCAAGGGTGTGATTTAAATAATTACAAATGCATTATTTTAATTTAATAACATTTGGCAGACAATATTAAGTACTTTGTTCTTTCAGTGAATAATAATTATTTGGCTAAAATCTGAAATCAGTTAGACTAACTGACTGCCATGAAGGAGAACCATTGGTCCTATGACTGGTATCAAGAGAGGCTAAAATATTTTCAATTTCAGAAAAAGTAACATGGGTTTCACAAGTGCTTTCAAAAATTAAGATGCTGGTCTATATTTATAATAAATCAAATAACTTGGTGCTCATCTTTAAAAGATATCTTCTGATGTGCTAAAAACAAAATAAACATAAAAGTAAATTTTAGTCTCTTTTACTCCTGTATAATTTTAGATTATGTATTTATTTAAAATATCTGATGTTCTTAATTCTTAAGTCATAACTTTCTTTATGAAAGATTTTTCTGCAAAATAATTCAGAGCTTTTTAATTTTAAAAAATATGTTTTTGCCAACAGGAACTCTTTCTTTCATTTAACCTGCTATTAAAATATCATCAACAATAGAGTATTCTTGGCCTCTGACAACTAACTTTAATTTGAGTGTTCCCCATCTCCTCTAGTCTTTCACAGAAAAAAATCTTCAAATTGAGTAAAATAACATGTCCATTTCCCCTCCCCTTTGATCCCCCACACCGTTAGTCTGCCCATGAGTCTGCATGTCACTTTTGGCCTATCCAATGTATCCATGATCTTCAATAACCTGGTAAAGCCCAGTCCCTCTACAGAGCTTTTATAGAGCTTTCAAGCTCTTTCTTTCACTGAAGTCTTATAGAATATACAGTATTATAACATGGTTTTTATTTTTAAATTTTTAAAAGAATTCGAATTGTCTTGTCTTCCATTTCCACTCTTATATTTTGTGTCTGGTAGATTACTGCAGTGAGAGCTCCAGTTTTCTCATGGCTCCCTTCATTCACACCCTTGCATAGTCCCTTTGCATGTTGGCTCTGGATTTGGCTCTGCCACTTGCTTAGGCCAATGTCATAATAGCAAATGTAAAGTATATAGAGGCTGAAAAATTGCTTACACTTTGGGTCTTGCCTCAGAACCCCATTCCAATTATGTGAATAGGTCCAAGTGAGCCAGCTCAAGGATAAGGGCTTTCCAGCCATCTACAGCCTACCAGCCAAGGCCATTAGAAACTAGCTTGCCTCTGCTGACCAGAAAACTAACTGAAGACAATTAAGTGACCTCAGAAGAGGTCAGCTGAACCCCACCCAGATCATTCACACCACCCAGCCCAAGGTTCCATCCTGCTAAATCATGAGCCAAACAAAAGGCTGTTGTTTCAAGTCACTAAGTTTTAAACTCTTACACAGCAATAGATAACCGATATATTGTCCTAAGTAAATATTAAACGCCAATGGGGCAGAAATTATGTCTTTTTTTATTCTTCAATGAAAGAAGGGCAACCAGAGAATAAAAGACTCTCAGTCATTGGTTATGTGATATGCCCTTCCTCTCACTGATTAAAAAGTTGAAAAAAATTATATGTGTGTGTTTTAGCAACTAGAAATTTTTCCTAGTTGTTAAAACACACACATATATACACACAAGAAAATGTTCAGGCAATTTGCTAGTAAACAGTACAAAAATATAAAATTGAAATATGAGAGATAACAAGTATTGTAAGCCAATCCAACAGGTCTAATATTTGACTAATAAGATTTTTATTACATAGAAAAAAGAATATTTAGAGAGAAAATCAACAAATTTTCTAGAGGTAACACTAATCTTCTAATAGATTAAAATGGCCAATCAGGTGCCTAACAGTATTAAAGAAAAAAAAAACAAACTTTAAACCTATTTTAGAGAACCACAAAGATCCTAAAAACATCCACAGGGGTAGGGGAAGCACATTTACAAATAAAAGATAATTAAACTTTGCATTAGCAAATTTAATGCCAGAAAATAATGAAGGAATGCCTTCAAATTTATGAGGGAAATAATTTTGAGCCTAGAATCTGAGACATAGCCCATGCACCAAACAAATGTGATGCAAATTGTTAGATTAAAGAGAACTCAGAAAGTTTACTTTGCAGTCATCCACTTTTAATAAGTTACTGCAGGGTAGAAGACAAAAAAGTAAGGAAATAAATTGAGCAACAGGAAGCTCTGAGTCAAACATAGGAGGAATACATTTGTAGTAATAACTCTAAAGATGGCTTACATGGAATAGGGAACAAGTCACATTAGCAAGAAGAGGAATGGCCTTGGATGGTACATCTCTATGACACAGTAAGTTGCAGTGAAATATATCATAAATGGAAAAGGAAAAAAGGAGAGGAAGCAATAGAATGAAAAAAGTAATATCTTAAGAATTATTTTCCAAATAACTGTATTTCTTCTTATAATTTTAAAAAAGAACAATTAAAGCAGAATGGAGAGGAAGAAAGAGAGAAGGGAAGACAAAATAAAACAAAATAGAAGAAAAATCAGAAATCTGAAATTTAAAATATACATTAAAGGCATGGCTGAAATAATAAAGCATATAAATACCCCAAGGTGAAATGTAAAAATGTCATAACATGAGCTATAGACAATGAAATGTAATCACAAAACAATGGAGTTTTCTCTAAACAGTATTTATAAGTAATAATAATATAAACACTACTTCATAGCTTTTAACATTTAAATACAGACTATGGATAAGCATAGACAATAACAACAGTGAAAGTAAAAATACAGTTTGCCCAGTAGTTGACAGGTGGACCTGAATAAGGGTGGAGAAGTAACCGACAGCTTCAATGTGCAGAGAACCCAAGTTCTTAGCTATCTCCCTGGTGAAAACCACCCTTCTTTCAGGAACACTATATTCATTGAACCTAATAATTCAGGTGCAGCATGCCTAGAAACAAGCAAGTTCACAAGAAATTGAATTGACCTACTTGTTCCCTTATTGCATTCTTATCCTTTGCCTCTTTGTTTCTTTAAAAATCAACCCAAATAAAGCAAATTTGAAAAATGTAAATCCTTATTCTTATCCATCTTTGAGACCTGAATAAAATTTAGGTCAGACCTACCTCATAGAAGTACAAATAGTTCTGCAATTATACTGAGAATAAAGGAAAAGTTAAATTAGAAATTAGAATGTGTGAGAAAAAAACATATTTGTCTTTTCGAATAATATTTCAAATTGATAAAATTAGTCACTTCAACACATTTTTTAGAATTGAAATGCTAATCATCTTCAAAGATTAAAAGAAAAAAGAGCAGTAGTTTCATTTTCATAATGATATTGGGGGTGGAGAGAAACAAGGCAGAGTATTTTCATAACAATTCTTTTGTAATTGTAGATGGTGCTTCAAAATATGCACCCAGCCACTGGTAAGTGTTGGCAGGAAGAGCTGTCAGCTGAGTTACAATGCAAGATGTGACCTTGAGTGAAAAGAGATACCAGAGCCAAGGTTACTTCTTTTCTCTGGGGCTGGCCTGCATCAAATGAATGGTCAATTCAGGTTCCATTACCCAGACTTGGGAAATGACTCAAAGGCTCTCTCCATACTCCTAGTTCCCTGTAGAATCCTTTGCAGCTTCTGTTTCAAATATGTTACAAATACATTTTACTCCAGCTTCTCCTGTGTCTAATCCTGTATCCTTTTCTCACCAATGCCCCAGTTTCTAATTTTTTATCTTGAGGGCACTGCCAAATTTTTCTCTTGAATAGAAATCCCCAACTCAGAATCTGCTTTCCAGAAACTAGTATTTAATTTTTAAAACTAATTTTTTATATTAGTGTGCTAAAAATACAAAAGCCCGTTAAGGTTATCTCTTAAAATTATTATAAAGGCTAAATTAAATTAAAATATAGT
>PVKM010041379.1:0-13137 GCA_004027735.1 Carollia perspicillata
CATTCATTCTCTATAAGGGGGCACGGTCTTAGCCTCCATGCATATTTATCCTGGTGCTGCTAACAGTGCCACTGAAATTCTGTATCAGTGGACTGACTCATGATTTTAATAATATTGCCCATGTGAGTCTCAAGCTCACAGACATCAGTGCCCTGTCCATATGCTGTGCTGTTTGTGAGAATGATTAAAAAACATGAAGATGAATCATTCATAATACTTAAATAGAAAGGTATTATTTAATTCTCTAATTCTGGCTGACTCTGCCTCACTTTTCCCCATACCTTTATTTTAGACCCAATTTTCCCAGAATTTTCTCACGAATTTGCTGTGTCTTTACACAGTATACAATGGGGTTCATTAGAGGTGGCACTAGCAAGAAAATGTCAGCAATGAGGATTGTGGCACTTAGGGACTCATGATTGCCAAAGCGGTGCATAAAGGCCAAAGCAGTGATGGGCACGTAGAAGATGAGCACGGCACAGATGTGCGAGACACAGGTGTTGAGGGCCTTGAGCCGTTCCTTATGGGATCCAATTCCCATCACCGTCTTCAGGATGAATACGTAGGACACAGCAACGAGCACACTGTCTGACATCATACAGAGGGCAACAAAAAAACCATAGAAAAAGTCAAGTGTGTTGTCAGAGCAAGCCAGGTTCATGACATCCTGATGGAGACAATACGAGTGAGAAAGCAGGCTTTTCTTACAATATGTCAAACTTTTGAGAGCTAAAGGAAATGGAAGCATTAAGAACATGCTTTTAGTGAAAAACACCAGGCACAGCTTAGCGACTCTGGCATTGGTGAGGATGGAGCTATATCTCAGAGGGTTGCGTATGGCCAAAAAGCGGTCAAAAGACATTATCAGAAGCACTGAGGACTCCAAATCCATGAATCCATGGATAAAGAATTCTTGAGCAAAGCAGACATTTGGGGAAATTCCAGTAGCATTAAAAACAAAGATTCTTAGCATAGTGGGAAGGGATGAGAGAGAGAGGCCCAGGTCAGCAGTAGCCAACATGGAAAGGAAATAGTACATGGGTGCATGGAGTGAGGGTTCTGTCCAGATCACAAAGAGGATGATGCAGTTGCCGAGGATGGCCACCAGGTACATGAGGCAGATGGGGATAGAGATCCACACATGAAGGTGCTCCAGTCCTGGGATTCCAACCAGGAAGAAGGTGGTGACCTCAATGTTAGAGGAATTGAGAGTGTGCATGATAAATCAGTTGGAATATATTATTCCCAGATCTGAAGTGGCCTTTCAATGTGTCTATTACACTCACCTCCCTCCTTCCAGCGCTTTTGTCTGAGACATAAACATAGAAAATGCAATTTGAGAGATTTCTCATATTAAAAAATAGAAGAATGAGATATTTCTTAAAAAAAGACAATTGATGATAGACAGATAATGTACATTGACAAAGAGAACCAGAAATATAAGTACTGTCTTGATCACTCACGCTTCTCTACAATGTCTTCAGAAAAAAATACCCACGTAAAGAGTAGTGACCTGCAAATAGATTCCCCCTTTACTCTTAGGCTTGCCCATCCATATTCCCAATCCAATGAAAAATTTTTATAGTTAAGCTGAACTACGAGATAATGATTTTTCCTTGTTCCAGAGTGATCCTAGAATTTTTTTTAAAGACAAAACTGCAGGAATTAGATTTTTAAAATAGCCAATCATAAGTGGTTTCTCTTTTTTCCAGAGGTTTTTGCTCCAAACAATTTTCAGGCCAGGCCTGGAGCATCTAAAGGTGATTTTACTTAAAAGGTGATTTTATTCATAATTTCTCCACAGGAAGCAATACAAAGATAGGACAGAAACTAGGTCATGTGAGCTTCACTGTTAATGTTCTCTTTACAGTGAACAGATAGAATGTCCTTAAAAACAACTAATCCATAGCAGTTTTCTCCATCCTTGAGCCTGGGAGGAGAGAAGGGATTCTTGGATTTTCTCTACAGTCCAACATAGACTATATAATGTGGCTTAGTCAATTGGACTTTTGGTGATGAGAGAGATTGGTATTGTCTGAATCTATTTTTTTCCTGACACCCTAAAATACATAGATGTTCTATAACTATATATTTTTTCACAGACAACTGAGATGCCTATGTACCTTTAAGAGGTTCCTTTTTATGGAATTAAGTTCATCATGGACAATGAGGGTCCAAGATACAGGCAGTATGTTAGTTTCTATCCTTTTATCTATAGAAAGTGAGGGTTTAATTAAGAGGCTCCAACTTTGTCAGTGGACTCTTGGCAACAGTGTCAGGAATCAGAAACACAGCTTTTCAACTGGTTCATTCTCCAAAACGAGACATGAATGAGTTGTCACTAAGGACCAATCTTCAAGGAACCTGAGCTGCCTTCCCAAAATGATAAAGCAATTAAGTCACGATCTGGGTTAGGCCACCCCCTCACCTCTAAAATTTCCAGTGTGAAAGTATGCAGAGGTCTTTCAAAAACAGTGTAACTAGCTCTTTGGCAACTCTAATTAGGTCAACTTGGAAGTGGCCTGTTCCTGATCACTCCAAGCAGGGTTCATGTACCTCTACCATAACTTGCATTCTAACTCTAATACAGTACTGAAATTGTCCTGTGATGTGTTATTTACTTATCTGCCTTCCTCAGTAGCCAGTAAATTCATGAAGATAAGTTTGTATCTTAATATTAATGATCTTGACATTAGCAACGCCAAGCACATTTCCTGACAAACAAAGTGTATTCAATCACTATTAATTGAATCTTATTAAACTGAATTGGTTTACATTCTGTGTAGTGGAGGAGGAAGGGGGTTTACCACACAACACCAAGCAATTGTCAGAACACCAGCAGGGTGTCATAAAATTATTCAACTCAATTCTGACACTATCTATTCTGAGACACCATCATATCCTGCAGGTTAAAGGCTCAGTCCTACAAAATAATCCCCCTTTTCAACTTCAAATGCCAATCAAATTCCATCTGTGCTTCTGATCAATTGGCTACTGATAGGAGGGTTCCGCCACCCTCTTTTTGGACTTCAGATGCCAGTCACAAGTCCAGGTTCTGCTTGTGACCAGCTGGCTATAAATCAAAAGTTCCCACAACTCCCACCCTGGGTTTGATTTATTTGCTGGAGCAGTTCACAGAACTAAGGAAACCCATTTACTCACTGGATTATCAGTGTGTTATGCAAGTACATAACTCAGGAACAGCCAGATGTAAGAGATGCACAGGGTGAGGTATGCAAGGGCCTGGAGCTTTCATGCTTCCCTGAGTGTGCTGTCCTCCTCCATATCTCCATCTGTTCACCCACCTGAAAGCTCTCCAAACCCTGTCCTTTGGGGCCTTTATGGATGCTTCTTTACATAAGCGTGATTGATTAATCATTGGTCATTGGCAATCGATTCAACCTCTAACCCTCCCTGCGTCCCCAGGTCAGAGGTCCGGAGAAGACTGAAAGTTCCGACTCTCTAATCCAAGGGCTGGTTCTCCTAGCAACCAGCAGTAGGTGAGGTCCAAAAGTCACACATTAACATGACAAAAGACACCTTTCTTTCTCCTATCACTTAGGAAATTCCACCAGAGCTCTGTGTTAAGAACAGGAATAAAGATCAAATACTACTTCTTAATAGAAATCACAATAGCACAAGGACAAATTCATTTAAATCACAAAACGTTAATCTCCCTAGATATCTCCCTGCTAAATTAGTCTTTTTTCAGCATGGATTTAACCCTCTGGCTTTGGAAGGATTGGAAGTGCTGCTTGTTTCATGTCTTTCTCTTCCTGATTCCTGGGGCCTTCTTTCAACTTCATTCTTTATGCCATTGTCAAAGTTATTTTTAATGCTGCGTCTCCTTTCCTCCCTGCTTGTTTGCAAAACTTGTCTAAGTAATATATGGATTAGATAAACTTTTATTTAAAGGTTCGGTTATCAAACTAAAAGCAGCAAAATCCTAAGTGGAAAAGTTTTAATATGCAACTTATCTCTCATTTCTTTGGTATTTTCCTTCATACTTACGATAAAATCTGTAGTTTGGATATGTAGCTGATAAGGACTAATAGGATAAGGCCTCTAGAAACCTCTCTGGTGTGCTACAACCACATTTGTTTGTGCTGCTCCTCAAACATTGCAACCGTCTTCCCACCTCAGAACTGCTATAATTGCTCTTTCCTTGACTCTAATTGCTGTTTCTCAAAAGTTACATCCTCAGGGAGGACTTCCTTGACCAGTGTAGTCATACTCTATTCCATTGTTCTTATTTCTCTTAAATAGTTCTCATATAGTTTTTAGCATCAGAAGGCAAATTTAATTGCCTTTGTTCACCTCTGGCATGACCATTTATAAGAACTTTATTATCATATTTCATGGCCCAAAATTTGGATTCTTGTAGTTTGGGCTCTGAAGCTGCTTGCAAGGCATCATTTTGCCCTTTTGGGCTCCAGAACCAGCAGACCCCCACCCCACCCCTTGCTGATTGCACTCTTTGATAAGTTGTACTCCTTGTATTGCTGATAAATAACACTCTCTGTACTATAATTGTGTGATTGAAGACAGCCTTCTTGTTCTACAGGTCTGAGCTGAAACTAGGACCTGATAAATGTTTAATCATATATTATCTATTGTTCTCCCCTCACAATATCACTTGTTCAATCACTGAGTCAGGTGACCACTGAAAGTTTAGTCAGAAATTTCAGTCAGTCTCCACCAATCAGAAAACAAGTGATGTAAGTTCACGGTCCTGTTTCCCCTACAGCCCATCCCTTTGATAATCACCTCCTTGTAACTTTTGACTTTATAAGCTTTGCCCAAAATTCTCTAACCTGGAATGTATTCTCAGTTCATATAGAGGGCTACATTTCTGGGTTTCCAAATTATTACTTGAATAAACTCTCTTTAAAATTTCAGATTTTTGTTTACAGGCATATAGTAAATTCTCAATAATATTTGTTAAATAAGTAAATGAACAAATGATGTTTATTAAGACACTATCAGGTATTAATTGAAGTGACAATATATTTTCTGTATTTTAAAAATACAATATAGGAAATCTTAGGGTTAATATTAGTTTAAAAGAGTATTTTTTATAAAAGGTTAAATAATTGAATTTAAGTGCAATAAATAAATTATGTGAAATTAAAAAATACACTTATCAGGATAGCTACTAGCCTTTGTATATGTCATTATATAATTATTAAATAAATAAATAAATAAATCACTTCATAAATTGATACATAAGACATTTTATTTTGTTCCCAGATGCTAAGTTTGGGGGAGAAAGGGAGAAAATTAGAGTGGATTGAAAGAGAATATAGGGTAATAAGAGGGATTGATATTAACCTTTATAGCATTGTGCTAGATAGTTTATATTTGTTATTTTATTTAGCCTTCACATGATATTATTATTCCTGTTTTTCAAATTTTAAACCTGAAGCAAATTTTAAAACTGAATCTCTCTAAAAGATTAATTTCTTGGAAAAAATACTGTTATAAACATATATAAGTTTTGAACTGTTATTTGATTTTAAGCTGTCAATTATACCATGTTTCTATCTTGTTTTGATTAATATTTTTAAAAACTGAATAAAGCACAAGGAATTTGCATTATAATGGAGGATATATAAAAAATTAGTGATGTAATAGGTAGTAAAAATCTCAAAGTAGGCTGAAGTCTTAAATTTATTACATGCTAGTCCCAGTGCCTTACAGCATTTCCTCTAAAGCTATTTTAATTAATACAAGTCATTTCAATTTTATTTCTGAAAAAGATTGCATCAGAGGAGAGATAAATGGCCCACAGAAATTGCTGGGAGCAAAATTTGGCAAGGAGTGCCAGCTGTGAAACAGTAAAAAGGCAAGGGTACAGATGGATGCAGTCAATACCTGCTCAGCCAGATCCAGAGGTGAGGAAGATAAGAGACAGCTCTTAACAAGGTGACATGGGAGTAAAAGCAGGGAAAGGTAGTTTAAAAAGAGGGATAAAAGAGAACATTGGGGGTAATTACTATATGCAGACATTGCGTTAAGCTAATTTTATATGTAGATAGTTCTATTTTCAAAATGTTTGCTCTATTTTTTATGTGAACTTGAAAACAGGTATTTATATGTGAAGCCTCATAGCCTTACTGCTGAACAGGAAGTAGTAAAATATCAGAATTATGTTAAGCATAAGAGATATAGTTGTTAAATCCCTGATCAATTTCAAACATAATAAACATCTTATCAGCAATAGTTATTGTCAAAAAGAGTCTACTGCATTTACTTTTTAAGAACTGTGTCTTATGTAAAAAAATTACTCAAATATTTCTCAAGTAAATTGTCTTGAGAGAAAACCCAAATCTTATGCTAATTAGAATTAAAATTCAGGGACACTTTCTCAGATGAATGATATCTTAAACTCTTTCTGTATGTCATTTTATTTAATTCTTACAGCAACCTCCTAGAACAAGTACTGTTATTACCTGTACTCTGTAAATTAGGAAAGAAGGAAACAAGTAGTTAGAGACAGAACTGGCAGTCAAACCTAGCTGTGTCTTACTCTCCTGCTGAATGGCAAGCACTACCCTCTACTGCTTGTATATTACTTCCTTTCCAATGCGTATGACTCACTTGGCATAACTAAGTTGTTCCCTGGTTTCTGTTACAAACTTCTTCTTCTAATAACCTGAGATCATAATGCCCTATCACTTGTCTTTACTTCCCAGACTAAAGCCCTCTCTTCTTATTTTAGTCTAGTGGCCAAGATGGTTATCCATGCCTTGACTTCAAACCTGGGAAATCTGCCTTCCAGTTCTTTGGTTAGGCAGATAAAATTTAGCCTTTTGTCAGGCTAGTTTTTCTGTTTCTCAGTCTCTATCTCACACAGAACTCTGACTCAGCTAGCATTTTGTCTAACTGTGCATGAATAACTGGATGGTTTTTTTAAAGATGAACCATAGGTAGGTGGGTGAAGTGAATAGTGGCAATGGGTGGCCACAAGGAGATTTAGTGCATTTTTAACTTTCATAGCTTCTCCCCCAAATTTAAGTTAAAGTCTCCTCTTGTCAGGCAAACATAGCTCCAAGAAAAAGCTCCCCCCATTTCCCCATGGCAATTAATTTTTTTTTAAATTAAGTTTCTCCTATATAAAAATTATGGAGATTTCAGACAGTTAGCCTTATTCATAGCCTTCTCTAAGTCGCAGTTCTTAGAACACTTGTGTTTTAGACACCAGGAGGCTAAGACCTATATAAGACAATATTATGTGCGGACCCTGCTGAACTTACCATATCACCACAGAGGGAAACAGGAAGGACTTTAGAGGCTTCTCAGCTTCAGTGCCCAAGACCGTTATTTATAGACCCCAGATTCCTTGAGCTGTCTTCTGAGTCTTGCACTCATGGGACACCAGTTCCTCCAGCTCTGCTACCCTCTCCAAACAAACGATTTCCCTGAGAAATTTCCCAGAAATTCCCAGGAAAGGACTGGGTTCAAGGCCATAGTTTTAATTTAGACTACGGTGTTCCACAGATTTTGGAGCCCTGAACAAATCAAGGAGAGCCTGCTCTACCCCAGATATTAGGGAAAGCAGTTGAGCCTACCAAGAAACTATTTCATTTCAAATAACTTGACATACTAGTTTAGGTTCACCACATCTTTTTTCCTTCTTTTTCTCTTATAGTCAATGTAGACATTTTTTCTATTACTATTGAAATATAATTTACATGTACTATGATGCAGAAACCTGAAGGGAGCAGCTCAAATTGTTTTACCTATATCTGCAACCAAGTAGCTTTTAACCAGGGAAGTGCTCAAATCTCCAAATCTGATTGTGAATTTGTCTTTTTCTTTTTACTTCTGTTCCTTCTTTGTGATTTTTGAAACTTTCCTATTACATGTGTAAGTATTAAGGTTGCTACAAGTTCTTTTATCTTTGTAAAATCTCTCCCTTTTTCTTGGTGATATGGCTTGCTTTAAATTTCATGTGCTCTGAAATATTATGGCTACATTCATCATATATATTGGTATGTATTACA
This sequence comes from Carollia perspicillata, assembly GCA_004027735.1. NCBI lineage: Eukaryota > Metazoa > Chordata > Mammalia > Chiroptera > Phyllostomidae > Carollia > Carollia perspicillata. Next base: position 8,007 of record PVKM010041379.1, read on the forward strand.
TGTCCTTTTATACTTTTAACCTATCTTTGTCATTATAGTTCACCTGCAACTTTTGTTTTGTAATTGAAGTCTTTAGCCAATTACACTTACTGTAAGTATCAGCACCTTTGTTTTATGTCCATTATTGTTTTGTTTCTTCACTGTCCCATTTGTTTTCTCTGTTATATCTTTGCTCACGTTTTTTTGAATCTTTAAATCAAATCAATTCACATGTGTTTCAATATTCTATTTTATTTTCTCAATTGACATTTTGACCATTCGCTCTTTTTTTTTTGTTTGTTTTGTAATTGCTCCTTGGATTATGGTATGTAACCTGAATTTACAGAGTCTACCATGAATTAATATTATACTGCACTGCAGGTAATATGAAAACTTTCAACACTTTAATTCAATTTATCTATTTTTAACCTGTATGGAATTATTGCCAAATACATATTTCTACATGTAATTAATTTCTCAACACATTATCATTTTTACTTTAAAATGTAAATTATTTTTTCCAGAAATTAAGAAAATAATACTTTATATTTAATTACACATTCACTCCTTTTAGCATTCTTCATTCCTTTTTGTTTATCTGAGTTTTCACCTTATAGATTAGTTTACTTTAGCCAGATAATTTCTTGTAGCATTTGTTGTGTGCAGGTCCAACAGCTTTGCATTTTCTAAGGTTTTGTTTATCTGTAAATGTATGTATTCATCTTCTTTTTGAAAGATAATTTAAAACATTTACTAACCTCCTCCAGTAAAAGAAACTCCAAAACCCATCTCTTCCAGTTGTTATTACTTTGGATCTACTATTTAAGGTAGGGTTCCATTAGACAAAGGACTCTTAGATGAATATTAGCATAAAGGATATTTTTTTGTTCTTTCACACTCCTTCTGTGTGTAGATTTTCAATAGAAACACATATAAGGATATAGAAATAATTCCTGGGTAGGTTACTGGAAGAGATGGTAAAGAGAGCCACTCTTACTTTGTATATCTTTTTTCCCAGACACATATATGCTAACTATTGAGGTCTCGCTCCATATAATGATTGGTGATGTGTTATACACATTGTATATGGAATACATTGTCCCATCTTCACAGGATATCACTATAAGGTGGCAACTGAACTACACCTGTTCCATTTCTGTAGCAGCTTGGAAACTTTTGGATGATGCAGTATATGATAAGACCATGGCCGTACGTCTACTGTTGTAATTATTTACTCTAAATTGCATGCTTTTGTGGGAGGTAATGTTACTTGAGACCTTGTGTTAGTGGATCAGACATTCTATAAGCCATAGGATACTAAATTGGCCATTGCGTAGCAAGAAGAAAAGAGAAGAAAATGTATTCTCATTATATGTGTCAATTTCTGTCAAATTGATTTGCTGCCCCTTTCAAGGTGGAATAATTTTCCATCAAGTGGCTTATTTCTACTCAAGGGAGAATGCTATATTAAATGTTTAACATTGTTTTTGGTAACTGCCAGGTTGATGGTTAGTAGAAAATGAAATTTGGTCAGCCTTGTGCAGTAACGATTACTGCTATCATAGCTACTGCATTGCGCCAGCACTGGGGTTGCTTATGTCAGAAGCCAGATGATAACATTTATCAGACTCATTCTGTGTACTTGGCAGTTTAGGTCATCTTCTATGATATAAAGAACCAGATAAACATTGATCTACACTATTTACAGATATAGAACATTTGTATTATGACAAGAAGCTGCTCCTCCATCACAGCTGTGGTTAATCACTGTTTACTTTCTGTCATTATAGATTACATTTGTCATTTCTAAAGTTTCATATAAATTGAATTAAGTACTGTATATTCTTTTCACCATGCCTTCACCATGAAGCATCATGAGTTTTCCCAAGTCAAATCTGGGCTTCTTCAGTATTTTTACTTTTCTAATGAACATACATAGAAAAGGTAAATAGCTTGTCAAATCTTTGTCTATGTCTTTTCTAATGCTATCTGGAATCAATTTGTTGATTCAAGGACTTCCTTACTGGCTTCTGTCTAAGGGGCCTTTAGCTGATGTAGTGGGTAGAGAAGCCTTGCTCTTATCACTATCATCAGTGTTCTCCTGGATTTGGTGTCTGTTTCTGTGACTCCTGGCCTTCCTCCTTACAGAAGCTGTGGCGTCTGTAAATCAAAAGCCAGTAATAGACTTCATGTGTCTCTGCCAATAAATAAATAAATAAATAAATAAATAAATAAATAAATAAATTCCCTCAGCTTCAGTCAAGGTCTGCTATTTTTTGACTAGGGAGTACATTTTGTCACAGTTAAGATCCACACCATGGAAGATGGTCAGGAGGTTTTTGTCGAAAACATCCTCATAATTAGCTTGAATTTTCTAAATGTAACTCCATTGTTCCACTCAACAGGAAAATTCCTTTAAAAATATATAGTTTGAGTGGATCCAAGATGGTAGAGCAGTGAGTGGAAGTGACATTAACCTCTTCCTAGGACCAAGCTGGAATTGCAACTAAATTGTGGAGAAATCATCCAGAATAAACAACTGAACAATAACAGGAAAGAAGCCCTATAACCACGGACAAACAGAAGAAACAGCTTCAACACAATGTGACTGGTTCAGAGTGTGGAAGAGATCTGAGGAGGCTGGGTTGGCCCCTGTGGGTTGCAGGTGAACTGGCAGAGGGATCCCCTTGAGAAGTGTCAGGTCTACACCACTAGCTGAGCTCCCAGCTTATAGCAATAGAGCCCGAAAAGTATGCAGATAACACCCAGCAGTGAAAAGTGGCACAGTTTCTCTCGGACAGAGATGGACAGCTGGAGACACATAAGCCCTTTAAAAGGCTAACACATACATTTTCATATGTAGCCACTTACCCTGGGCTCTGGCAAAGGTGGGAACAAAGTGGACTAGAGATACTTGGAGAGACACTGGGGGCAGTGGCCTGGGGGAGAGAACTAACAGAGCAGCCACCAGGATCCTGGTGCTGAGTCACCCCCGATCTGCAGGAGCCATCTTGTTCAGGCAGACCTCTCCTCTCTGAGTGGCATCAGCCTGAGGGGGAGAAATAGCACCCCCCCAGGTGATACTCTGCCCCAACTTGTGCTGCTTAAGCCTGACTGCTGAGTGCAGAGTAACTAGATTATCAACTGAAGGAGTGAGCCACAAACAGTAAATCCCCAGTGGTCTTGAACAGGCTGCCTAAGGCCAGACTGGGACATCACCTAACATTACCAGAGCCGAATCCAGAAAGAAAAAACAGTGCACCTGTGCAATAGCATATAAGATGTGGTGGGTGGAGAGACCCTCAGTCAGCCAGCTGGAGGGAAGGACTCATCAAATAATGACTCAACAGCAATTAAAACCCAATTACATCCAGAGAGCCAATATAAATGGCATAATGGCTATCCCAGGAGCATCAAGTTCAGGAGATCAAAGAGACTGCACCACAGAATCCTACAGGTCTCCTTCCATAGAAATTCAGACCACAAAGACAGGAAGTCAAAGCAGACTTATTTGAGAAGCAGAAATAAGAAGAGTCTACCCTAAAATGGGGAGATGAAGAAACATTCCCCAATCAAAAGGGAAGGAGGAATCCCAAGGAAAAGTGCTAAATGAAACAGAGTCAAGTAAACTATCAGACACTGAGTTCAAACTGATGGTTATAAAGAAGCTCAATGAGTGCAGGTAAAGAATCTGTTTATTTCATTCACCAGTTAAGATTGGTGGATTCTGCAAGCAATATTGATCACTCACTATTCAGCCATCTTTTATGAACTAGTTGCATATAATTATGAACCATCTGAAAAAAAGGGACTGTAAAAAGAATTTGAGAGCAAGTTGAATTTTTAGCAACTAATCTCAAGAAATCAGGACATGGTAGAGAGTTATATAGTGAAAGAAAAATAACCAGTATATGCTATGTTATCAAGCAAGTTACCGCTGAGTCTTACTCCTTCTAGGTAACTTCTGGATGGTGTTCAGAACGTGTGTTTTGAAGTTATCCCTCCTAAGGGATAAAAAAGCTAGGATATTTGTAAATTTACATATGGGTACGTTAGTGGTTTAGAGCTGTTCCAGGTGGATTTCTATTCTCCAGGACTTGGCAAAGCTCTATATAAGGCAAAGTTCACCCATAATGACTCTAACTTAAAGAGAAGCAGATATGGGCAGCTGGAAGTCCAGCTGCCTTGTAATAAAACGCTCAGTCATAAGAGGACAGGATAGTCAACAAAAATATCCTCTAGAATGGCTCATTGTGATTTTTAACAAGACAGTTTGCTTCAGATGCCTTCATCTCACATGGAGGATGCTTAATCTCATTTATCAGGTGATAATTCATTGTCTTGTCCAGAAGTGAAACCCAGCAATGAGTAGGCTTATCCATCCTCATTTCTATTCCTTTTCTTATTCACAGAGATGCATATCTTATATTTAAGCCTTGTTATGTCTTTTTAAATTATACTTTTGATTTTTATCAAATACCTTTCTCATTGTTATTAATATATAACTTGACTTCATTATTCAGACCAAACTTTCTCTTAAGTAAGGAATATATACACTTTAAGTACCTAAAACAAATATAAATTTGTGTGATGACTTCACAAGCCCATGTATTATTTCCTTGTCACATTGGCCATCTCTGACCTGAGCCTCTCCTCTTCCTCCCTTCCTTCCATGCTGAGAATCTTCTTGTTTAATATCATGGGAATTTCACCCAATGCCAGCTTTGCCCAAGAATTCTTCATCCATGGATTTTGTGTCATGGACTTCTTAGTGCTTCTAGTCATGTCTTTGGATCACTTTCCTGCCATTCACAATCCGATGAGAAATAGTTCCCTCCTCACTAGCAAAAGAATTGCTAAAATGGGACTGATCTTAGCCATCAGGAGCATTTTCTTAGTGCTTCTGTTACAGAAAAACGAACTCTCACACGATCTGGGGTGATGGAGTAAGCCTTTAATACACGCGTGGGCCCAGAGGAGACAGCTTCCAAATTCTGGGCACTGAGGAGGGGTCAGGTGGGCGGTTAAATACTTTTGCAACAAAGTGAGGAGGGGAGAGGTCTCGTGATACAAGCAGGAATGTGGAAGCCAAGGCAGAAGCAGAGGGCGAAAATTGCCTGGGGCCGGGACAAAGAGATAGTAAGAAATTAAC
>PVKM010041380.1:0-13158 GCA_004027735.1 Carollia perspicillata
AATAGTGGCTATATATATGGCCACTTTTTATAAGAAAAACTACTAAGGGCCAAAGCAAAACTTCAAGGATGAGAATGCTGACACTAGAGGAAAGCAATGAGGCAAATGAGGCAATGTTTTTGGATGCCCATTGTAACATTAGTTTCTGAAGTGTTTATAAATATAATCACTTTCCTCTGGGTGTAAAAGGGCTTATAAGAAAGGAAATAAACCAGACTCTTTTTCTTTCTAATTTGTAATAGCAAAAGGCATATTTTCTAGTTTCTATTTGCCTGACTATGAAAAACAGGAAACAGTTGTTTAAAACAAGCCCTAAAGTTCCCCCATTTTAATTCCCTGTCTGTGCCTGAAGATATTTTAATAGAAGATCCAAAAAAACTTTCGGGGGTGCTGAGTAGAATGAACTTGATTGATGGGGCGTGCCCAGGTAGGGCTCGAGAGGCCTCGCCCCTTACTGAGGGTCCGGAAGGAAACTGGTGGTCAGGAGAGTTTTGAGATCAATTTGGGGCAAGGACTCCCCAGCACCTTCAGGCCTCTCTTCCTCTCCATGGGATTTCCCAGGTGTTGGTGGTCCAGGGTCTCTCACTCCTGGAAGCATGTGGACCGTAAAGCCCATCATCCTGCTGCTATAGCCAAATTCATTGTCATGACAGGAAACGAGCTTGACAGAGGGGTCATTAAGAGCAGTGCCAGCCCAGCATCAAAGGCGCAGGAGTGGTGTCACCGCCAAAGTCGCAGGAGACCACCTGGCCCTCAGTATGGCCCAGCTTGCCCTGGAGGGGGCCCTTCAACACCTGCTTCACCATCTGCTTGATGTCATTGTATTTGGTGGCTTTCTCCAGGTGGCATGTCAGCTCCACAACTGACACATTGGAGGTGGGGACACAGAAGGCCATGCCAGTGAGCTTCCTGTGCAACTCAGGGATGACATTGCTCAGAGCCTTGGCAGCTCCCATAGAGGTGGGATGATGTTCCGGGTGGTGCCTGGGCCACCACAGCTTGTGGGCACATGGTCATCTGGGTGGCAGTGGTCCCTTCTTGCTGCCAAAGTTGTCACAGAGACCATGGGCAGGTTGTGCAGGAGGCATTGCCAACAGTCTTGTTGCCATACTTGCCATGGTTCATACCCACCACACATGGGGGCATCCACGGAAGGGGCGGAGAGGATGACCCCCTTGGCTCCACCCTTAAGTGAGCCCCAGCCTTCCCCCAGTACTGAAAACACCAGTGGGTCCCACAGCATGTTCAGCACCAGCATCACCTTGTTTATGTGGGTGGGGTCTCGCTCCTGGAAGACGCAGATGGGCTTTCCCCTGACAACAACCTTCCCATTCTCAGCCTTGACTGAGCCTTCGAACATGCCATGAGTGGACTCAGACTGGAACACGCAGACCATATAGCTGAGGTCAATGAAGGCATCATTGATGTTGAAAGTATCCACTTTGCCAGAGTTAAAGCAGCCCTGGTGACCAGACACCCAACAAAACCAAATCTGCTCCCTCCACCTGCAGCATCCCATCTCCGCGGCGTGGCCTGCATGGTGCAGGGAGACGCAGTGGTCTGTCACACGAGAGGGGCTGGGAGCCAAGACCCCAGAGAACTGCTCCTCTTCTCCATAGCCAGGCACACAGTTACTTTCCATTGACAAAGAGCCAGATGCTCTATCTGCATGATACTCTATCATTTCTTTTTCTCAAAGTACAGGTAAAAGATACAGAAAATTTACTATTTTATTTAAGCACCCCTCAACCTCCCTTTAGGGCAGGGCAGTTCGACGTGAGTTTTCTAACACGGCTAAGGAATTAACTCAGTTCTGATTACTATCTACCTGGAGACAGATCACAGGTGTCACAGGTTAAGGGCTCCAGTCCACGAGACTTCTGCCTGCCCCCAGCATTTTGGATGCTGGTCACAAGGCTAAGCTGTTATCTGTGCTTCTGACTGACTGGCTATAAACTGGAGGTTCCACAAACCCCCCACCCAGGTTCCATTGTAATTTTCCACAACGGCTCGCAGAACTCAGAGAAACATTTACTTACGTTTACCAGTCGCTTATGAAGGACACAGGTGGTTGGCAGATTGGACCAGGTGTGTGGAAAGATACACAGAGCTCCCAGGTCCTCTCTCCCCACACTCGGGTGATTCACCGCCCCAGAAGCTCTGAATCCTTGGGGTTTTGTGAAGGCTTCTTCACCTAGGCGTGATTGATTAAGGCACTGACCACTGGTGATGGGCTCAACTTCCAGCCCCTGGGCCCTCCAGAGAGTGGGGAGGTTGGGACTGGAAATTCAAACCCTCTGATTCCTGGGCTGGCTCCATCCCATCAGCCCCATCCTCAGGTGGGGCCAAACATCCTTCTGGACAGACCTTGGTCACTTTTAACACTTGGAAAATTCCAAGAGTTCCAGCAGCTCTGAGCCGGGAATATAGGATGAAGACTAACTATATATATTTATATATTTTATTATAAAATCACAATAGTACAGGTGGTAAGAAAATGAATTATAAATTACATGTGTCCTCCTTAACAGCCACTGACAGGGAGATATCCTCACCCATTTATAGAAATGTGCCGAAAGGCAGCTTCACTCCCACGCCGGACAACCAACGTACAGTCGGGAAGCACCGGGCAGGGCAACAGATCACCTCGCTGAGACTCGGGAGCGCAGACAAAGGAACAAAAGAGGCGGAGAGCCTGCGTTCCCGGCAGGGTTGGACCGCTCCCCCGCACGCCCCAGCGCCAGGCAACCTCCGAGGGGCCGCACTGGACAGCGGCTCTGTGCGCAGGTGTCCGTCACTAGCACCGGGTCACACACACAGACACGCGGCCGCGCCTGCCCCTCGGCCCCGCCCCAGGTGCGCCCTCCCCGAGGCCGCGGGGCGGGCGCTACGGAGCTCTGGGCGGCCCTCGGCGGCGCTATGTGCTCGGCCCGGGAGCTGAGAAGCAGCGGGGCGCGCGGCGACGACTGGGACGCGCTGGCGGAGCGGGCAGCGGCGGGGGCCGAGCGGGGCCCCGGGGCGAGCCCGAGGCGGCGGCCACCCGAGCAGCGCGAGCAGGTGCGCGGGGCCAGGGGCGCGGCGGGGCGGGGGCGCGCAGCACCGGCGGAGGCGCGCCAGTCGCGGTCGCCGAGGCCGTCGCCGCCGGGGGCTTCCGCGCACGTGGCTCCGCGCGCAGCCCTCCCGCGGCGCCGCGGGCAGGTGCGCGGGGCCGCAGGTGGGCGGCGAGCAGGAGGCCTGTGTCCCGGTGGGTGTCTAACACGGACTCCCCGCGGCGAGTTCTGACCGCGCAGAGCACCTCAGCTTCCTTTTAAAAGTGAAAAAGCAAAGCAGCTGCTTTCAGTTCGCGGGGAGGTGGAGAAACGTGCGAGGCCCGCGCGGGTACGCGGAAAGCGGGGTCCGGAGTTTGCGAAATGAGGAGTTCGCGCTCACTAAATGCAGTGCGGTATCTCCGGGCCCGGGCAGGACATTTACTAAAAGAAATGGGAAGGTTGCTGCGGTGCCTTCCCCGCGGCGGCGCAATGAGGAGGCCCCGCAGACGCGCCCCCGCCCCAGCTCGGCGGGCGGGGTGGGGGGCAGGACCCCCGGCTCGCTCTGCAGCGCTCCAGGGCGCACAGTCCACCGACGCGTGCCTCCTCTCAGTGCCTCGTCGTCACACTTCACAAAGTCCTGTGTCATCATGAAAGGCATTGACAGCTGAAGTGTAACTTTTTCTTTCAACATTTGATTTAGGAAACTAAGAGCCGCGTGGGGCCCACAAGAATTGTGCCTTTGTGTCAGGCTCACTCATCATGTGGGCTGTAGTTTTTCACCCTGCGACAGCGAAGGGAACCGCTGGCAGGTGGCAGACCCCCGATTCTCTTCTTGCTGGTTTTTCCCAGTTACCTGCACCAGGAATCGGTAGCTAAAGAGCTTAGTTTCCTCTCACTTTAGTTGTTGGACTGGAAAAGTGAAGGGAAAAGGCAACAGGGACTCACTTGGCAACGGGCGTGCCGGGCAATTTGAGGTTCCCAAGGTAAATTTTCAAATACTTGTAAGGCAGCGTGTCAAGTACCTCATTTAAGCTTCTGTGGATTTTGCATCATCAGTAGCTCCGGCCTTATTAAAGTTGCTTATGGTACAAAGAAACGGGATGAAGCAAATAAAAAGATAATAATAAGGAAACCTATATCCTAGGAAACGTCACTCCGCATATCCGCTTCTTTCACTGCGTGTCATGGAAATTCATATTCCTGGACTCCTGTGAAAATGTTATTTTATTTTGATCGCATTTATTTATGTCGTCTAAGCTTACACACACAAAACAGTTGAAAATTATGCCTAAGATATGTATGTCCTCCTATATTAGCACTAAAGAAAAACTTCTTATAAGAAGTGCCCCCAAAGAAAAAAAACCTTGGTGCAACCCCACCCCTTGATGTAAGTGGGCAGCTTTTGTGGGCAGTTGCTCCTTGGAGGCGTCACACGGGCTCTCTTCCAGGTTCTGCAGGTGAAATGGAAAACTGTCGTGCACTGCCTCGCAATGATTTCAGAGATGACTACAGATATAAAGATATTTGAGATACAAGTAAATGGAATTACAATTATAAAATATATCCTAAGGTGTTGCTTTATTGAGTTTTTCTTAGGGGGATGTGTGTTTGTTTTGTTGTTTTAAGGACACACAGACTCCAAATTACAAATGGAATAGTTTTGAAAACTCAGTTTGTAAATTGGACATTTAGCACTGAAACTGAATTTTCTTTTTTTATTTATTTATTTTAATTGTTGTTCAAGTACAATTTTCTGCCTTTTACTCCCATCCCGACCCACCCTCAGCCCTCCCCACCTCCCTCCAGTTTCCACCGCCCCGCCCCTTGTTTTTGTCCATGTGTCCTTTAAACTTGTTCCTACAAACCCTTCCCATTTTCCCCTGAAATTCCCTCCCCTCTCCCCTCTGGTCACTGTCAGCCTGTTCTCTATTTCAGTGTCTTTGCTTTTTGTTTGTTTGTTTTGTTGATTAGGTTCCTGTTAAAGGTGAGATCATATGGTATTTGTCTTTCACCGCCTGGCTTATTTCACTTAGCATAATACTTTCCAGTTCTTTCCAGTTCCATCCATGCCATGTGGCAAAGGGTAGGAGCTCCTTCTTTCTTTCTGCTGCATAGAATTCCATTGTGTAAATGTACCATAGTTTTTTGATCCATTCATTTACTGATGGGCACCTAGGTTGCTTCCAACCCTTGGCTATTGTAAATCGTGCTGCTATGAACATTGGGGTGCATAGTGAAACTGAATTTTTCAATAGAAAGCATGATATAAACGGAAAAAGAACCAACACAAGCTAGCTGCAGATGAGGCAGAGGCCACCCTTCACTCTCAGTCCCAGACCCGGAGGGAGAACTGGAGGCTCCTTCGAATGCAGCAGCTCCAGCCAGCGCTGCTGCTCTGCATTCATCCCTTTGCAGTTATTTCCTTCGCAGAGCTTTGCCTTACCCGATAACTTTATGGGGCAGGTTTCCGCCCTAGACTACGGGCTCCTCCACACACATCCTCTCCTTCACTGACTGTTCTTTCCACTCCTGTCTGAAAGGCTCGGGCTGGTCCCACAACCTGAAGGCTCTTGCCTCATCTTTGACTATACACACCTATTTTTGGCTCATTGCTATTATGATGATACCAGATCAAAATGCCCCTGGATTTTGGAATTTATTTTAAGTAATACTGAAATACTGGTATTAATACAGTTGTTTCTTTAATAGCTGAGATACTGTCAGTATTAGGTTTGCTGGCCACATGGAAGCATCTAAGTTTGCCATTTGTTTTTAGAGGTTCCTCTGTCCTTTGGCCTGATTCTTTCCAGGTAGGATGACTGACAGAGGAGTCCTAGCTAAAATCACGTATCCTGGGAAGGGACCTGGAAGAATGGCTCAAGTCCTCTGAGTGGAAGAACTGTGTCGAGTTGGTGGAGGGAGTCCGGCCTCTTGAGATAAGCCAGGGGAGAGACAAGATGCCCAAGGAGCTGCAGCGACAGGCACGGACCCCTCGTGCCCATGGGTGTCTGGTGCTTGAGTGACGGTCTGTCCTGTCCATGACTGTGGATGCCAGGTGGCTTTGTGCAGGAGTGTCTGCCCGGCTCACAGCTGGGGGCTGACCATCTGCAGCCCCCTCTCTCATGTGTCTTCTACATGAGTGGCATGCGCTCTGGTGCAGGAGTCCACAGGCTGGAGAACCTGAGGTGGCCCTGCTTACCTGGAGCTGGGAAAGGCCCCGTCTACCTTAGGCTGACTTTAGAATCATCATTTTCAGCTTTAAGCCCTTTCTTTACTTTTATGATTATAAAAGTAATGTGTGCTTTGAAAAATGTAAAATATAGACAGATCCAAGAAAGAAAACAAAAGCATTTGGAATCTCACTTCAAGTCATATTTTTTTTATAAAATATCAAACATTTAGTGATAGTACATTCATATACCTCTCTGTAGGCATGTATATGCACATAATATATTTTAAACATATTTTAATGTAATGTTTGAATTTGGTATCTTGTTTTATCTACTTTTCACATGGTATCATTCTTCCAAGTTATCAAAAATTCAGTTAAAATTACTTTTAGGGCTGCCTAATCATCCATTCCCCCGACATGACACATTTGAGTGGCCTTAAGTTTTCTTTTATAAATAATGCTCTAACGAAAATCTTTGCTTGTAAACCCTCAAGCTCCACCTTGGAATTGATTCCTAGAAGTGGAACTAGGTCAGTGAGTCACACTCTGAAATCTGAAACGTCTTAAAGACTTGCATCCAAGAAAGGGTGCACCACTGTACACTCTGCGGTGGGAGCCGAGGGACCACCCGGGCCGGCCGTGGGCCGTGCGACCCTCGATGGATCTTTGCCGATTTAGGAGGCACGACTGCCTTGTTACGGTGCGGTACTGCCAAAGAGGGTTACTACACTATTCATACACATGTCGAGCCTTTGTATTCCTTTCCAGATCGTGTTCTTTGACCGTTTTTTCTGACATCACCATAGTTGTCCATATTTCACATATTTGCCTGCTTGCTATTCACGTTATACTTTTGCTTCTGATGTTTTTGAATTAGAAATGCTTTACATTTTCACTAGCCAGAGGATGTTTGGTAATTTCATGCACATGCACACACACATACATACTTGTTTAGAACAGTCTTTCTAATTCCACAAACACCCACCAATAGTTTCTTGTGTGTGTGTGTATGTGTTTATGGTTTTCTTTTTTCACTCTATGTATCTAATCTCTTTTGAATGACTCCATGGGTAATGTCAGGTGTGGGGCTCATCTTTTCTTTCCCTAGTCACTGAGTAATCCAGTTTCTGCCCAGCTTTAAGACTATTATTAAACTTTTATATTGCTGGGGTTACTGAGAAACAGGTTTTCTTTCCATACTGTGTTTTTGCTGCTGGTTTCTAGCTCTTGGTTCTTTATATTTAGTTGTTAACTAGCTACTTTTCTGAACTCTTTTATTAATTCTAATACTAATAAATACCAGTATCTCTCAGATTTGTTTATTTTACACCTTCCAGGTATGTGACCATCCACCCTATGTAGAAGGTTGGTTTTTCTTCCTTTCAAATGGTAATACTGCCTTCCTGTTTCTTGCCTCTGCAGTACCTGGAACTTTCAGACCAATACTGGCCCCTAGACATTTAAGTAAATACATGGAGGAACTTCTGCAAACAGCGCTTACTAAAATATGTTCCACAAGATCATCTTTTTTAAAAAAAGTGACAGTGCAGGGAGGTCTTATGCCTTCCATTTGACCACGCATCAGGCATGTGATTAACAGTATAGATTCTAGGTTCAGAATACCTAGGCGTGACTCCTAACTCTGCCGCATAGTAACTGTAACTTCACCCTCTCAGGCTTCGGTTTCTCCACCTGCATAAAGGGAAGAGTAGCTGTAGTGGCCCCACAAGGCTTGGGGGAGGGTTATGAGTTCCTGCCATGTGTACAGTGCTTGCAGCAGACCCGGGCACGTGGTTGGTGTGTGTTTTGTTTTGGACCTGATTTCCAAGCAGGACCCTGAAAAGAAACGTGAAGCAGTGTTGTGTCTGGGTTTCCCAGACGCTGCAGTTAAAGTCACCCAGGGAGGAGGGTGGACTCGAACAGTGCTCCTCAGCATTAATGTGCGTATGCGTCGTCTCTTGTTAATCAGTCTGGCTTTGAGGCCTAAGGCTTCGCGTCTCAGACAACTGATGCTGACGCTGCCCATGGGCCTCACTCGGAGTGGGCCGGGCACAGAGAATAGATAAGTCACCCCACAGCACTCACCACACTTGCCCTTCCTTGTAGGATCAGTGATGATACATACGTACAAGACAGTGATTTACCTGTTTTCCCTACATGTTATTATACTTGAACTCTTGGTAAGGCATGAGATACCAACACTTGTCCCCAGCAAAGCAGCTTGTCCGAGGCCCTATACGCAGCTCCTTTGGGAGCAGACCAGAGCCCAGGTGTGCTCATGTGCACAGAGAGCCCTCCCGCAGGGCCTCCCTCAAGTTGTGGGGTTCGCGCCCACTTCCTGTCATGTCTTCTCAAAGCAGTTACAAGCCTCACTCCAGCAAGTGCTGTGAGTCTAGACGAATTCAGGCCCAAACTCATCTCATCCTATTCACCCACCAGTTGCTAGGGTCGCCCAGGGAACGACGTTTGCACATCGCAGGCATCCTTTGGTCTCTTTAAAGCACTATTCACAGAGGAGTCTCTGAATCATTCCTCTCAACTAACCACACACTAGAAACGTATTTCAGTACATGTAATTTTCAGATCTCCACGCAATAAATATTATTGACTTATTGAATAAACGATTACAACTTCCTGATCATTTCTCTAAAAAGACAGTCGCCCCCAAACCGCAGTTATGTTGCTTTCTGTAGCTCTTCAGTTCCTCCCGCTGTTGCTGTGGGTCACGGATCCTTCCTGGGAGAAGGAAGGACCCCCCTCCTCTGTGCCACGTACTCCCAATTTTCTCTTCAAGAGAAGTGGTCAAGCAACCGCCCAGGGAGCACGAGGCACCAGCCATGCCCTTGGAGGCCCACAGAGAAACTGTATCTCCCGTAACGGCTCTGCTGGGCCCTGGCCTCCCCGTCTTGGGTTTCCGTCTTCTCTGCGCTGCAGATGCCTCTTCGCACACCTCCAGTCCCCACGAGTCACGTTTCAGCTCATGAAGAGGGTTGTATATTCACGTGTGTGCACTTCAGGGAACTGATAAGACAAGCAAAGAGTAGTTTTATTAGAGCAAAGAAATTGAATTTCTAATTAACTTAATTGAAAAGGTGCTTTCTATCTCCCGATCTAATTTTTCCAATACCTAGTGGTTTTTTTCTGTGCCGCTGCGTTAGCAGCTGCGCCTTATCCTGGCAAAGGGAGGGGAAACCACTGGCTGCACTGTCCTCGCTGTTTTTTTTTACAGCGACAGCTCTGTCAGAGCTCGATCCGGGAGAGGCTGGGCACCAATGGTTGAAGTTTACGGAGAAGGAAGGATAAAGTTGTTATTAATGTTTAATATCTGAGCACAGCGGTAAGAAATTTCTGTTTGCAGTTTTTCTGTATTCCCTTTGATACTATTTTTTTCTAACATCTGTTTGAGATTTTTTTATTACCTCTTCCCACTGATTTTTAAAAACTGATTTTATTTTCATCCTCTTAATCAGAATTTTACTTGGACTTATGCAGCCCGTCTTCAGAGGCAAGGACTGTACTTTTGGTTTCCAGTGACCAGCAAAGGCCATGGGTCTGGCTGGATTCAGAGGTCCGTCCTCTCTGGTTCTCAAAGGCCATCGCACGGAGCAGAAGCTCCTGTTGCTGCCATGGCCGAGAATTGAGGAGGAAAGTCATTTTTACGGACAGATGTTTGATGGTGGCTATTTACAATGGTGGTTAGAACTAACATGAATACAAGCTTTAGTATTTTTCAGTTGACAATAATTTCAAAGTCTAATTCAAGAACTAGCTGATATTCTCACTGATTTTCATCTATCTCCTTGAAAATAGTTTTCATTTGTTCAAAGTATTTTAGAGGGAGGTCTCTGTAAAAGGGTGCTGTGATTTTACATTTAATTGTAAGTGACACATTATAAATATAGCAAATACGTTATAAATTATACCACCTATAATGCTGCAGGTAGGTGAAATTTTTCAGTTATTACATTTTATATCTTACTAAATTTTTACTTTTAACATATATTGTACATACATGTGAAACATATTTATTTAACATAACTTAGTAAATTTTTGCATTGAACATGTATGACACATTTTGCGGTGAATGCAGCTGCAGTTCTGTGGAGTACCCAGTGAGCGGGGAACACACCCAGCCACGCTGGCAGGAAAGCTACCCTATTAAACTGTTAGGGATGATTTTTACCCCATCCATTCATTAAAGGTTAAAAAGAAGAACAGTGTGGGTTTTGAGAAACAGTATGTGAAATAAGAATACGTTAAAGTCAGAGGATAAATCAGCTTAGTTTTCCTGGAGGGAATCTGGTACCAAACCTCATGAGCAGATGCTCTTACTGTCCCCACGTTGAAGTTGCAGCACGAAACTGCAGCACAGGGAGGTTAAGCGGCACAGTAAAAGCATCACAGCTAGTAAATTGCAGAACTGAGATTCAAAGTCACACTGAAAGTCTGAGCTCTCAGCCACCCAGCTAGCATCGGCCGTGACATCCACTCAGTGGAGAGTGAGCAGGGGGCTGTGAGTGTCGTGTTGTGGAACTGCAGCTTCTGGGGTCTGGGTCACTAGAGGAACTGGATTTCTCGCTGTGGATCACAGTCAAAATCACTGCACTAGCCCAGTCAGCTGCATCCTGTCTGCAGCCCCCACCTGGACTCCCACCCCCAGACCTTGCCTTTGCAGAGCTTCCTGTCCTCACCCCGCCCATTACCTCTGCAAGGTCCTAGCTCTGCCTCCTCTGCAGAAGGGCCTCTAGCCTCCCCATCTGCTTCTAAGCACTGTTTTATTTTTCTCGTAGCTCTCAGAGTAGTTGAAATTACCTTGTTTGTTAACATGTTTATTCTTCACCACTTCCCACTCGTCCTTCCCAGGCTGGCTCTACAATATAATCTCCATGGGCGCAGAGAGCACATTACATGGCAAAGGCTTCAGACAATTGTTGAAATTGTTGTGGCATCTTTGAGGTCCTTGAGAGCCTGTAAAAAACGTCTGTCCTAAATGACGCCGCTGCTAAAAACTCAACTGATATTTTTGCTGAAGCAGTGTGTCTTCCCAGGGAAAATACTTTCACAAAAAGTCCTGTTTTGAAGAGAGAGAACTTTGCTTTTAACAGGAACATATTCTGTTTTCAGAATCTATGGCGCAGAAAATAGGGGCCTTAACAGAGTACTGAGCCGAGGAACCCGCGATACTTTCAGTCAAGGGCCGTGCTCCTCGATGGCCTGCATCTAAGACCCTCCACAGTATCAGGAAAGACAAAGACTAACAAACATAGAATCTGGGAATATTGAGTGTGACCATTTTATGTATTTGGTCTAAATTTGCAATTTTGTTTTTAATTTTTCTTGAGCTGAACATAGGAAAGATAGTAGATGAAACCCAAAAACTAATACAAGTTAAAATTCAGATCAGCCATTTCAATAATGGCAAAGATAGAGGATAATTTTCAAAAAGAGGTAAAATTATAGCACTCATTACATATAAAAACACGTTAAGGATTTTATTTAACTCCTTATTAATGAGGGGACTAGGCAAATGTTACAACCAATTCAAAGGAGAAATTAAAGAAATAAAAATGCATATGGGAAAAGGATATATTGAAGTTAACTTGCAAAGAGGCATGAAACTAATTGGGTTTTTCCATTGTCAAAGTGAGAAAAGACAGTTGAACCTCGACTAGAATGAATTTGTTTGCATATCTGCAGTTAAGAGTCATTTGTGGGTGGGAGGGGTTGTGCAGGGTGGAGGGGAGTGAAGGGGGGGAAGTGGGACAACTGTAATGGCATAATCAATGAAATATATTTTTAAAAAGTCATTTGCATTGCTATCAGCCTCTGTAACTTACAGACCTATAAAAGGGCTGAACAGTGTTCTAAACAATGTTTGGCTTAGTTTGCCAAACAGACACCGTGGTTTTTGTTTTTGGCTTTTGGTTTTTGCTTATTCTTAATTTCCGTAGAGTAATACAGAAAAAGTTTCTAAACTTTGCTTCACAGAGTAGATAATTTGTGAATGATCTCTTCCTTTACAGTAACTCGTGCTACTAGAAAATATTAATTCTATTCCAATCTTCTTCCATGGTAACATTGCACACATACATCCAATGTATATGTGAAAATGAATGATTTATATGCCTGTGGAAAGCAAGGATCGACTGATACTGGAAGTTCTTTCTGCTGAGCTGTATAATGAAAATTCACCTGGTCCTAAGATAGCTACTGAAAAATGAATTTAAGGAGAACAAGATTGGTGCCCAAAGAATCCCACAGCTACGTATAATCTTTATTTCGCACACGGTCCCCGATTGCTTGTCCTGACAATCCCAGCATAGTTTCTCCACACATCGAATGGTCATTGGTTTCAGAGATGACTTTAAGAGTTTCACAGGAATATAGAATGACCTTTAACTTAAGCTTTTAAATTTAAAGAAAGGTAAGAATGAAGCGATTTCTTCACAATTAAACAGTTAGCATAGCCATCCTTAGTGTCAATAAAAATACCCAGTATAAAAACCTTAAGAATAAATATATTAAGAAAACAATGAAAGAAAACACCAAACTTCTTCCTTCCTTATTCTGAAAGTATGCACAGTTTATTTAACAGTAGTATCATGAAAAGGGTATAATGATTCTTTCATTTCCAGATGACGGTATTTTTCCTTCGCAGTTTAAATGGTTAACTATTTGGAACTCTGTCTTTGGGCACTCAGTATTTAACTATATTTTAAGACTTCAGTTACTCTAACTTCCTGGCCACGTACTAAAGATATTTGTTTTCTCCTTTTTATCATTGAACCTCAACTGCTTATAGCCATTGTATTAGAGGCAGTTTTTTGTATTTATTATTTGTTCTTTATTTGTCTGGCTAGCATATGCTTTCTTGGTAGCTTTTCATTCATTCATTCAAAAAATATACTGCGCTCCTACCACTTTGCAGGTACTGCTCTAGGCGCCCGGAGTACAAAG
>PVKM010041381.1:0-13128 GCA_004027735.1 Carollia perspicillata
GGTGAAGGTTTTAAGTAACATTCTGTGGTAACAGGGTAGAAATGCCAGTGGGAGGTGGCTTAAATTTAGAACTGTAGTTGGTGGGTAGGAAAATAAATTGGAGGTTGTAATTAGAATTTTTCCTGTGTGCAGGTAAATGAAAATATATTAGTAAACTTAGTGAATTTAAAAATACTGAGTTTGGGCATGTGATGAGGTATTTTAGGGTGGGCAAGTTTTCTGGGAATATCAGAATTTTGGGTTTTTTTAGAGAGTGGGTGTGGCTATAGGAAACAATACAGAAGAATCAACTTTAATAAGTCACAGGAGCATAGAAAATCATTTGGCCTGGCCAGACTTTAACTGGTGGTTTGTATTTAAGTCTACTTGTGCATTATTTTGTACATTATTTAGTTATTTAGGAAATGAAAGCTGATAGAAATATATTTGGTAAAGCGTCAGGATGTTGCAATTTCATGTGACTACATACAGGATTTCTATAATAATTTAATTGGTGGATGAAGCATTTGGTCCTTCCTCTTCATTTGCAGAAGTTTACAGTAGTGGCATTTACATAGTCATATGATGCTGGTAAGGAATTTTGTATTTCATAAGGAGAGCCAAAGAAAATCTGCAGGGAAGCCAGCTTAATATAAGGAGTAGGCACCCAGAAATCAGGCCTGTTAGAGGACTTGGGATTGTACCAGCCCCTTCGCTGCTGCTTTCCACTCTTGAGTTTTAGGGTATCCCTTTGTAGCATCATGTAGGGGGAAATTGTTTGTATTCACTACTTCTAAAATACTTGGAAGTCAGCAGATTGACCACTGTAGGACAGGAATTACTGCAGATTGCTTAAGTGGTGAATCCTTCAGTGTTCATGTATAAGAAGTTCAGTGGCTAGTAACAGTTGAAAATGTGGGGCTGGGTCATCTCATTACACCTGATGTCTTGAGACCTGAGAGGGAAGGCAAGTGGGGACCTTGCCTCCATTGCCCAGAGCTGGCAGGATCTTGGAATGGGCGCACTAGAGAGCGATCCTGGGAATTGCAGGGGTGGGGAAGCTCCGAAAAGCACTCTCAACATTTGGCTCCTTGAACTAGCGTGCTGCTGTCAAGTGTAAAAATTGGTAATCACGAATAAATACAAGCACATAGACCAGATAGCCCTGACAGGGTAGTTCATGGGTTGGGCGTTGCCCTGCAAACCAGAATGTCACGGGGTTGATTCCTGGTCAGAACACATGGCCTGGGTTGCAGGCCCACCTGGGCCTGAAAGGCAAGAAATCTGTTTACCTTTCTCCCCCTCTAAAAGATGTAGAAAGTTCCATACAAGCTTATTCCCAGGAAAGAACTTGAGTTAGGTATATATTTCTCGCAAAGTTTATGGTACATGTGTGTTTTATTTAAAAAAAATCCACCTAAATTCCTAATTGCCCATTTTTACTTCCCTGTGATAACTTCTTTTTTTAAAATTGATTTTGGAGAGAGAGGAACATAAATTTGTTCTACTGGTGCATTCACTAGTTGATTTTTATAGTGCCCTGATCTGGCATCAAACTACAACCTTGGCATATTGGCCCAATGCTTCAGCCAACTCCAGGGTGATAACAATTTTTAATTAAAATTGCATTTGGGGGGGCTTTCTGTGTAATACACATGCCATATGCACACATGTATACACAAATATAGCCATTCACAACATAGTTTCTCAGTTTCATTTTTTATAGCCCATGAAGAGGGTATGTTTCTGTTTTCATGCACTTTTAAGTTCCAACTTGCAATCATAAAAGTTCAGTAAATTTGATCCTTGATCATAAAAGCTTGCTTTACACATTATTTACATGCCACCAAAGTCTGCAGCCATACAAGACGTCACAAGGATTTAACTCCGTGTTTCCATCATCTTTTTCTTTTATTGTTCAAGTACATTTTCCTGCCTCCACTTTATTCTGCCCCACCCACTGCCACCTCCCACTCAATCCTACCCCTTTTGCTTTGTCCATGGGTCCGTTAACACACGTTCTGCCTTATTCTTGTTAATGCTTTTGCTAGTATTCCATTGTATGGGTATGGTATGATTTGTTTAACCTGTATACCCGCATTTGTTTCCAGGTGTTTGCTGATACTGTGCTGCTGCCAGGTATACATCCTTATTTTGAAAGGATAGTGTAAATACAAGATGCATACTTAATAAGGTTGCTGGGCAAGATTAAAAGTCACCAACCTACAGAAACAAGTATAAAGGACACATGGACAAAAACTAGGGGGGGATGGAAATGGGAAGGAGGTGGGGAGGGCTGGGGGCAGTGGGCTGGAATGGGAGTAAAAGACAACTGTACTTGAACGACAAAAAGTCACCAACCTTAGTGCTCCCTTCAGTAGCACATTTATTAAAATTGGAATGGTACAGGGAACAGTAGGGTGGCTTCCGAGCAAGGACAACACGCAAATTTGTGAAGTGTTAGTACTTTTTAAAAGTAGAGTTAGAACTTATTTTTGTTACTTAATTCGTGACTACTATATTTGTCATTGTCCCTATCTTTTAATTCTTTTAATAGGTAATACATTCATGTGCTTCAGACATGGGAAAAGCTTAAAAGAGCATATAGCGAGAAGACGCCCATCCTGTCTCCCATCCGCCCAGTGTGCACTTCACAGTTTCCCTGTGCATGTGCAAACAGCTGTGAATTCTCCCTCACACAGAAGGTAGCATCCCACACCTTGCTTCTTTACTTTGTATCTTCTTACATCCTTCCATTTTGAATAAAGGAAAAATACCTTTTATGTAATTTTCCCAAGAACAAAGAAAGCCACAGGGGCAACACAACCCCTAGGGAACAATTACAACTCACAACTCTCCAACAAATCCAAGCGTATCAGGAGTTACAGTGACGGAGTGGTTGATGGCAGGTTTCCGCCATCAAGGAATGCTCAGTCTAGGGAGATGCTAGGCTTGATTGGTTCTGTTGAATGACGGTTAGGCCTGCAAACACCCCCAAGTTTGGTTTCATAACATGGAAGTGTTCATTGGTGTAGATGCAACTGTGTGAGCCTTGAATACACCGGGGGAAAAATGTGTGCCTTGTAGATTTAGTGTTCTTTTTTATGTTTTCTCTGAAAGTACAAAATCCTCACCAACTTATAAATACAGCTTTCCAAGAAGTACATTGTTTACAGAGTGGCAAGGGCCTTTGGATCAAAGGATGGCATTTTAGTGTGCAGTGCTCATTTCTGCCGGAAGAGAGAGGAGCTGGGACAGAACGTGTGTAGTCGGGAAGCCTGCAGCGCCCCCAAGTGGTGGTGGTTGATCAGGTAATTTATGTTTTTACGTCTCTTTCCTTACAGATGCTTGTTTACTCACCAGTAAGACGTGTTTTACTTTTTCCCTTTTCCCCAGTTCCACCCCAGCTGGAATTACTCCATAACATGTAATATAGCTGTCATTCAACACAGACCCTCTCTTTCTTACCTCCTCCCATCAGATCTAACCCTTCGGTACATTCTCCTCCCTGCTGCCCTTGTCTGCCCGTCACTTTCTTTTCGCAGCTGTTCCCAGACGTTTTGCACATCCTTCCTTTGCTCAGGTTGCTTCTGGTTTCTAAAATACCACCATGCCCGCCTCAACAAATCAAATTCTACCCAATGTCAAGACCTAATTCAGAGACTCCACAAAACCTCCCTTGACTGTGCCGCCTGGAAATTATCTGTCTTCCCTGAAATCTCATAGCCCTTGCTATTTTACTGAAGCTCTTTATTCAAATGGGATAGCTCTGTTCCTTTTTTGTTATTACTTTTTTAATTATTAAAATTATTACCTATATGAATTCATTGGGATGATATTGGGTAATACAATTATATAGGTTTCAGGGGTACATTTCTATAATACATCATCTGTATATTGTGTTGTGTGTTCACTGCCCCAAGCTCTGTTCCTTTGGCAATAAACAGCAATTGCATACAGTAGCAGAAACGATCAGATGAATGAGAGAGGGTTGGGGTCCTGCTTGCGATCAGATGGGCAGGAAAAACGAGTGGATGCAGCCTTGCCAAATGGGGTGGGGGTTGGGGGGCGGCAGAGTAATGCAGGAGCCCTGGGACCGGTGAAGAGCTAGGCATGTTTGAGAAATGGAGAGGGGCCAGCCCGGGCGAGGTGGGGCCTCAGGGCTTTCGGTGTGTTTTCAGTGGCTGGTCTGGAGGTGCCCGGAGAATTGGGGCATTTTTAAATGCTCTCCAGCCAGGGCTGAGAGCCACTGTCTTAAACCGTTTCTGTCACTAAACAGGTGAAATAGTTTCTAACCAAACCAGTACCAAAGAATTGTACTGAAAAAGAGTGCATTCAAATATATTTTTAAAAATAAGTTATACCGGTTACCACTCACAATCTTATTTGTAGCAGGTGTAGGTATCCATTTAATCAAAACTCTGTGGAGCGCCTGCTACATCAGGATGCTCTGAGTAGCAGAAAATTCAACCCACTGGCCGAACTCCTAGGGGACGTACATCATCTTTGTATCAGGACACTGAGGGCTCACGGGCTCTGGCCTCTGCCGTGTGGTCCTTTCTCCCTCAGTCTGTCAGCAATGTGACTGGGCACTTCCAGACATTGCGTAGACCCAAAAATGTCAAGAGGGAGGAAAGAAAACATCTCTTTCCTGTGACTCTCATTAGGAGCAAGAAAATCTTTCCCAGAAGTGCCCTCAGCCAGCTTGCCCTCGTTGGCCAAAACTGGGCTCATTTATGTTCATTTTCTTGTATGTTCATTTTCTTGTCAAAACTGCAGAATCTATTTTAAATATTTTAAAAGCTTTTCCCTATTGCTCCCCCCCATTTTTGGTCGTAGCACAACTTTTGACAGGAAATAATAATTAGGACACATTTGTCTTTCTCAGAAATGGTTATACTAAAACAGGGCATACTTAGAAACCCTCCAGTAAGCCCTGTGGTTGAGTGCGGGCTGCGAACCAAAGGTTGTGGGTTCAATTCCCAGTCAGGGCACATGCCTGGGTTGCAGGCCAGGTCCACAGTGGGGGCTTGTGAGAGACAACCACACATCAGTGTTTCTCTCCCTCTCTTAACTCCCTCCCTTCCCTTCTTTCTAAAAAAGAAATAAATAAAGTCTTTAAAAAAAAACCTCAAATGAATCTTAAAATGTGTTGAAAACCCTATCTCTAGGAGTGAAGGGTGAACCCCAGCAGGATAGACCATGGCAGAGGAGTGACCAGCCCTAATGTGGGCAGGAGGGAGCTAGGAGGGGTGTGGGGCCAGCGGGGAAGGGCCAGCATGTCCTTGAAAGCCCGGATGACAGCAGTATGTTTCTGTATTTTGTGTGACTTACGCTTTCCACGAATCTATGCTGATAGTCACTTGTCACGCAGCCAGCACACTGCCCTAGGAAACTTCCAGTGACCGCTGTTGGCTTCTCGGGGCTGCTGGTGCTCTCTGTGGACGTACAGGGAACAAAGGAAATTGCAAAGTAGAGAAGAAGTCACGATTGTGTGCTGTGGCTATTTAGGCTCCATGGTTGACCTCCCCCTCCCTGTCCCGAAGGACTCTGATAGGCCATCTTTCTCCTTGGCCCTGACCTGACATCCTCCTTTGGCCCTGTGGGAGCATTTTGGCTATGTCTCCCACATTCAGGGTCAAAGCCCACTTTCTCTAGGGCCAAGTGTAAGAAAATAGTGGATTAGAGAAATATTGAAAGTTTTAAAATAACAGTTTTCCTAGTGTTTGCAGACATGAAGCAAATGATTGTTCTTTAGCCATTTGCCTGTAAAGAGAACGGGGTGGTGACCACTGACGGAGCCCAGCCGGGGCCTTCTCCTGGGGATGATACTACCACCCCTGAATTGAGTGGGCGCCAAGGTTCTGGAAGGACGGAGGACAGGCCAGAAGTGGCCGCCTACCTCTGACACCTCCGTGCTCACTGATCACTGACGGTAAGTGCCCAACATAGTAGTTACATAACACTGAGTAACAGACCGCCCTCAGCGTAGCAGCTGAGCCCCAGAGAGCCCGTGTGTCGGGGACTGGAGCGTGGTTTAGCCAGTTGCTTCTGGTTTGGGAGTCTAATGAAGGCTTGATGAGGGCTGGCCGAGATGGCGCGCCCACCTAGCTGGCACGCTGGTGCTGTCCTTTCCATGGGGCTGCTTCACCGACAGCTGCCTTGCCCAAAACGGGTAATAGAGCAAGCACAGGGTGGAAGGCGCAGTGTCTTTCAGGGGCCGGCCGTGGAGGTCACACGCCCCCAGTCCCACAATATCCTACTGATCGCACAGGCCAATCCTGCTCATTTGGAATGGGACGATGTGAATACCAGGTGGGGGACCCCCGGAGTCATCTCAGGGGTGCAGTTGTCCCCTCCCCTCTGCAGTTTTGCTCTTTGTGGTTTCAGTGACAGCAGTCAGTCTTGGTCCCAAAACACTGAATTCCAGGAATCAATCATTTGTAAGGTTTTTTAAATGGATTTTTGAGAGAGAAGAAGGGAGAGAATAAACATCAATCTCTTGTTCCACTCATTTATGAATTCATTGGTTCCTTCTTTTATGTGCCCTGACTGGGGATTGAACCCACCACCCTGGTGTATCAGGATGATGCTCTAAACAACTGAGCTACCTGGCCAGGGCGAGATGGTTTATGCCCCCGGATCTGTGCCCCTGTGTACAGGTGCATCTGAAAGATAAACTTCTCAAAGGGAACTTGCTGGATCAAAGGGCATAGGCATTTTAAATCGAGGCAGGCTTTACCAAATTCCCGTCCAAAAGAGGTTATCCAAATTTACATTTCTGCCCAAGAGGAGCCAGCAATGCCCGTCTCCCTATACCCTTGCCGGCACACGGGCTTCTCCAGCTTCCGCCTTTGCTCATCTGCTAAATGGACAAGGTAGCTTATAACAGTTATAATTTAAAAGTCATTCGAAGTTTCCCCTAATACAATAGGGGCCTTGTTTATGGTTTCATTTGACAAAATCACTTTCCATGTGAAAATGCATCTCCTGAAGCTTTCTGTCTCACATGGAGGAGACTTTGGCCTCCAGGAGGGCGTCTCTTGTTGATATCGGTACTGATTGCCTCATCCTGTCCCTGATTGTCACTTGTGTGGACCTGTGCACTGCTAATTATTAGCTATGGTGGATGCGGAGGGAAAGGCAGAATCACATACGCAGGGCCCAAGGCTATGACAAATGGTAAGAGCGTTACGCTATTTTAGAAAATAAAGGTGCCGTGCATCTCTCAGGACACTCAGGTATCGGGTATAGCTTGTTTGTTTGCCGAGAGGATTGAGGGGCTGTCGCCCTGCCCTCCTCATCAGTGGCAGGTTCACCAATTTGCTCTCGGGACCCAAGACGCGTACAGGAGCGGGCACACCGGGCCGGGCCATGGCCTTAGCTGAGGCGTTTGACACTGAGAAGCGTGTGTGACGCACCCTGTTCGTAGAGGCACCGTTCCAGTAGCCCAAAGATGGGAACAACCCATCAACAGACGGGTGGCTAAACAAAGTGTGGTCTGTGCCTACAGTGGACGATTATTCAGCCATAAAAAGGCAGCTCTGACCCAGGCGATACCATGGATAGGTCTTGAGGATGTCATGCTGAATGCAATAAGCCAGTCACCCGAAGACAAATGCCACATGATCCCAATTACATGAGGTTTGCAGAGGAGTCAAAATCACGGAGACAGCACATAGAGGGGCGGGGGCGGGGGAGTCAGTGTTAATGGGGACAGTGTTTGGGTCTGGGAAGGTGCGAACGTTCAGGAGGTGGATGGTGGAGATGGTTGGATGACAGTGTACTTAATGCCATGGAGCTGAGCGCTTGGAAAATGGTTAAAAAATTACGTGCAGGGTGGCAAGTGTGTAGGAAGTAGGAGGATAAACAGAAGACGGTCCGAGGGTCCCTGGGGCAGGTTTTTCAGTGTCTACAGGCTAGGGCATCCTCTGACCGACCCGGCACACGCACTCCTCTCCAAGCTCCAGGGTGCGAGGATGCATGGGGTGTGGGGGGAGGACCCTGGTTAACAGCTAGACAATCCAAGGGGAGACTCCATGATTTGAATCCCATGTTATCTGCTGGCTGTACGCAGGAGAGTCTTAGCACCCAAATCCTCTCCAAGGCTGCCCAAAAGTTCACCAGCCACAAGGGGGCGTGAGGTGGTAGCTGAGCTGCACAGAGAAGGGGACAGGGACTGCCTCCATCCTTCCTCCTTCCCTCCCCTCTGTCCCTCCCTTCCTCCATCTCATCCTTCCCTCCTTTTTTTTTTTTTTTTTTTGTTTTTAAAAAATAGACTTTATTTTTTAGAGCCGTTTTCGGTTCACAGAAAAATTGAGGGGCAGGTACAGAGATTTCCCATGTCCGGTGCTGGCCCACACGTGTGACCACCCCTCTGTTAGCATCCCCCACCTGGGGGGTAGCCCTCCTGTTTGACAATCATGGTAAAATTCATGTGGCATCGAAGTCACCATTCGATCTATGTTAAAGTGCACTGTTCACTGGCATTTGGCACACTGACAATGTTGTGTGACTACCACCTTTGTCGAGTTCCAGGACATTGCCATTGCCCCTGAAGGAGGCCCCAGGCCCATCTCTCAGTCACCTCTCAGTCCCCGTGGCAACCATTGATCTGCTTCCCATCTCTGGGGATTTACCTACTGTGGCCGTTCCCTACTAACAGGGTCACGCAACCTGGGGCCTTTGGTGTCTGGCATCTCTTACGCAGCATCATGTTCTCAGGATCCCTCCACAACGTGGCAGGTGTCAGAGCTTCATTCCTTTTCGTGGCCGAGTCACAGTCCCTTGTGGGGACAGACCACATTTTGTTTACCCCTTCCTCTGTTGGCGGACACTTGGGTTGTTTCCCAAACACGAAATCGTGTGGGGTGTGTGCGTGTGTGTGTGTGTGTGTGTGTTTACTGTTGCGCGCAGGGCTGTGGTGAGTGGGCACGCACCTGCTGGGATGTCTGTGTAAGAGCAGGATTGCGGGGTGGGCTGCCAGCTCTCATTTGCCTCACTGAACACCTGCCAGGCTGTCTTCTCCTTCCTTTTTGATTCTGACGAGCAAACTTCATTTTAAAAGGCTTTCAGCTCCTATTCGAAACTCTACAAAGCCACCAGGGATTCCTTTAGAACATTCCCTGGATTCCTGCCCCTCCCTACATGCAGTCCCCGAAGGCTTCTTCTCAGCACACAGATCAAATTCAACCTCCTCAGCAGCCCACGAGGACCTGGAAGGTCAGGGCCCACGGTCCTGCTCGCCTCATCTCCCATTTCCCCCCTGCCCCACCATTCAGGTCTGTGTCAGAGATGTTTCCTCAGAGAGACTTCTGGGATCTCTGCCACCTTTCCTGTGACCCTCATGCTGTTTCGTCATCACACGTATCTCATCGCCATTCCTTTAACTAATCTGAAGGTCATTCCAACCTCCCAACGTTTGACATTTGCACGCTGTGTCCTGGGCCTGTGAGGCTCTTCCCGGCCTTTGAGCCGCAGGCCCCTAGTTCTTCCAGGTTCAGGCTAACTGTCAGACAGGCCTGCCCTGGCCTCCTAACCTACAGTGGCCATCGGGTCACTCCTGACCCCACCACCCTGTGTTATCAATATTTCGCACTTTTGCTGTTGACTCACTGGTGTTTACTCATTGTCTGCCTGCCCCCCGTTCTTTCAAACAGGGAGTCTGGCTTTTCACTGCCGTCACCTCATGCCTAGAGCAAACCTGGACAATAGCAGGCGCTCAATAAACATTTGTGAAATAAAGAAGAAATTAGGAAGAAGAATTTTTTTTGTATCTTAGGGAGACCATTCTTTGACAATGTGGAGTCTTATTACTTTCCTGAAACATCCTTCTTCATTTCAAAAAATTATTATTTCTGGGCATAGAAAGGACTGGATCGGTTGGGGGTATAGTTCAGTCTTCAAGTGTCTCTGTAATACTTCATTTCTTAAAAACAAGTGGAGACACAAAATATTGCATAATTCCATTTCTATGAAGTGTCCAGAATTGTCAAATCTATAGACACAGGAAGCCCCTGGTGGATGCCAGGGGCTGGGAGCGGAATGGGCAGTAACTGTTTAATGGGGACAGGGTTTCATTTTGGGGTGATAAAAATATTTTGGGCCCTGCCTGGTATGGCTCAGTGGATTGAGTGGCAGCCTCCAACTGGTTCCCAGTCACAGCACAGCCTGGGTTGTGGGCCATGTCCCCAGTAGGGGGCATGCAGGAGGCAACCACACACTGATGTTTCTTTCCCTCTCTCCCTTCTCCTCTGTCTAAAAATAAATAAATAAATAAATCTTTTAAAAAAAGTTTTGGAACCAAAAAAGGCTATTGCATAACATTGTGAGGGAACTGAACGCCGCTGACCTGCTCAGTTTTAAACAGTTAGGTTTATGTCATTTCACCTCAGTTTGGAAAAAGAAACACGCCCGTCACCAAAACACACATCCTGGACAGCCCCACTTATGTGAGGCGTCTAAAGTAGTTGGATTCGCAGAGACAGAGGGGGGACAGTGGTTGCCAGGCCTGGGCGGGGGCCGGGAGTCGCTGTTCAATGGGGCGGTTTCGCTTCTCCAGGACTCCCGTTGCACAAACGTGTGAGTGTGTCTGACGTTCCGGGGCTGCACGCTTACAGCTGGTTAAGATGGTGACTTTCCTTATGTTTTCTATTTCACCACAATTTTTTTAAAAAAATTAAGCACGAAGAAGAAACCAGCAGAAGTGGGTGTGTCGCTGTGATAAGGCCTGGGGGAGCTGGACACTCGGCCCACAGATCCCTTTTCGTTGTTCGCTGTTGTTTCGTGAACACTTGAAATAGTTCTCGATCAGGAAAACATTCCGAACACAGTTCCTTGGGATACATGGGCAAAAAAAGTGTGATCTAGTATTGTCTTCAGCTTTTATGTCAATCTCAGAAAGACTTTAAAAGTGGCAAAGAGGTCTTGACTACCTTAAGCCTATCTTATATATATAATCATGTATATACAATCACATATATATACACACATATATATATAATTGTAAAAATGGAATGGCATTGTTCTGTTTTCTGTTGCTGCTGCCTGAGTCATTCCATACTTTGTGGTGGACAACACAACCTGTGATGGTCGCTTCGCACAGTTCTGGGGTGATGGGGCTCAGCAAGGCAGTTTGGAGTCATTCATGGGTTTGGGGGCAGATATGGCTAGGGATGTCGGAAGGCGTCCTCGCTCCCACTTCGGGCTGCTGGAGCCGGCTTTGGCTGGGTCCTTGTCGGGTCTGCTGCCAGAACACCACACACAGCACCTTCCTGGGGTCAGGCAGTGCTCCTTGTGCGGCGGCTGGGTTCCCAGGACGAGCATACCACCAGAGCCCGGTGGACGCCGCATCCCTTCCGTGGATCTACCTATTCTGTACATTTCA
Source organism: Carollia perspicillata (assembly GCA_004027735.1). NCBI lineage: Eukaryota > Metazoa > Chordata > Mammalia > Chiroptera > Phyllostomidae > Carollia > Carollia perspicillata. The sequence continues at coordinate 11,366 of PVKM010041381.1, forward strand.
TTCTTTGCCTTAGAAGCCAGTATGGCCACAAGGTGCAACTTCAAGGTCACGTTGTTAAAAAAGAACCTGGCCTCCACTCTCTTTTTCCCTCTTTCCTTGCTCTGGAATGTGAACAGTGAACAAGCTGAGACCCGGGGTGGGGCGGGGTGGTGGGGGCAGCGGGGGGCAGGGCATGGGAAAGGAGACAGCCACCCACATGCAAAGGGAAGAGGATTTGGTTCCACATTTCTGTTTTGCTTTTTCCTTTTTAACAAAGTGGTGAACAACACATAACATTCAATGTACTCTGTGAGCCATTCTGACGTGCGCAGGCTGGTGGCGTTAAGCAACGCGCGTGTTGTCGGCCCACCGGATCTCCAGAACCATCGCATCTTGCAAAACTAAAGCTTGTTAAATGCCAGCTCAGGTTGGTGGATGTCTGGTCTTGCCTTGAAAGGTGATCTTAAAGGAGAAAACACGTGCTCTGGACCGGGCCCGAGTTGCTATTCCGCAGGACTGTAGAGAGTCAATTAGTTCCTCTCGTCAGATCTGTGGCGGCCAAGCTCTAATTTCTGTTCCTTATTTTTCAGAAGTTACAAATCATGCGGAAGGTGGCAACAGGACAATAACAAAACAGCTGCCTGGCCCTGGGATTCCTCTTCAGTCTCAAGTCCACGTCCACAGGCTGTCGGCCATTGGCGGGAATGAGGCCTGAGGTGCGGCAGTGCAGGGGCGGGGGCGGGGGGTTCGAATGCTCCCTGAGTACGGTTTGATCCCTTTTCCCTTTAGTTTGGAGGTCCCGGAGCCCCAGCAGGCACATGGCCGCCTCCCTGAGGGTGACGTATCAGGGCTCAGTGAAGTGGGCGGGCCCTCTGGGTGAGGTTGTGGCCCGCAGTGTAGAGAGGCAGGAGGGTCCGCATCTAGCTGCATTGTCAACACAGTAGCTGGCTGTCCAGCTTCCTTTGCGCTGGAATGGGGAAAAGGGGCTGTGAGCCAGATCGGACCCCGGGAGCGGGGCTGGGGTGACAGAGTGTCGAGACAGTAGGAGGCTGGGTCCCCCAGATGGCCATCCGTCTGTCCTGGGCCACCAGCCACCTCCGGACTGTTAGGTCCAAGAAAGTAAAATTTTTAAAGGTCCTAATTTCCCCTGAAATGGAAGAGAAATATATTTACAATTTGTTAGAGTCACTATAGTTTGGGGTGTCTTTGTTATAGTGGCTTAACTCAAACCCCAATGTAGGAGGCTTCCTCCTTTTTAACTGGTATGTTTTTGAACAGTGTTCTGTTTTTGTTTTTGTTTTTAATTGAATTTATTGGGGTAACATTGGTTGATAACATTATATAGTTCTTGCATCACCAATTATTCCCCCTATGCCCTCAAACAGTGTGTTTTGTGTTTTTGTTTTTGAGCTGACGTAGGAATTCTGCAAGAAAAAAAAGTATGGGCCCTCATTCATCTTTGTATTCCAGTGCCTGCCGGGCAGGAGCCGTTGAATGAAAATGGTCCTCAGACCTCTGTGGGCGCAGGGATGAGCCATACATGGGTTAGCGATGCAGAGTTTTGAGGTCTCCACCCAAATCCACTCCATCAGTCTCTGGCCCTGGCTATACATATTCCACTTTACATCTAACAGGAGAAAAGTCTCAGTTTACACTAGCAACCATAACAATAAATATTCAGCAGCAGCTTCCCAGGGAATGTGGAGAAGGGTGCTGTAGAAGTGTTGAAATTCTGTTACATATAAAAGGAAGTTTGGGTGAGTGACAAAACCATCTTTGTTCTT
>PVKM010041382.1:0-13139 GCA_004027735.1 Carollia perspicillata
AGAGAATAAGTAGCATAGATGGTGGGGAGAAAATAGAGAGAGAGCAAGAGTAGTGTGGGAAATGTAGAAGCTAAAGAACTTAAGACACATGGACAAGAACTAAAGAGGGGGAGTGTGGGTGGGAGGGGGTGTGCAGGGTGGAGGGGAGTGAAGGGGGGAAATGGGAGAACTGTAATGGCATAATCAATAAAATATATTTAAAAAAAAGATTTACCAAAAAAAATCTTTAAAAAAATTTGGATTTGGCTTTAACAAACATGGAGCCCCTGCCACAAGCCAGGCACTGTCTGGGCCATGCTTTACTGCACTCTGTAAGAGCAGGTGGGCACGGCTGTCCCCTCACCAGAGCATAAAGGGGTCAGAGACTGAGTGATGGCAGCTGTGAGGACTGCAATGGACATCCTGAGCCTGTGATAGAGGCAGAGACTTTTAGAAGTGTCTGGTTCTCAGGCCACCAAACTCGGTGGTTTTCACACGTTCTTTGGTGCCTTAGTGTTCTGGAGAGGGGCCCTGGTGGAAGCCACCCTGGCTTTAAGCACTGCGATTCTATTATGTATTCCGGGTCTGCAAAACTGTTAGAAAAGTATTTTCATTGCTGAAGGAAGATTGAAAGCCATTTTCTAGACAAGCTTTTCACCCAGAAGTTCTCAGTTCTTTTTATGGGACTGTCCCAGGGCTGTAAATGTCCGCTGTCTATGAACATGTGGAGTCATTGTGACAGCCAAGTATCCAGCTGGAGTGGGTGAGGGGAGGGTGACGCTCTGCCCAACGCAAGAGACCCCTCATGAGTGTACTTGGTGTCCCAACGCTCCCAGAGACAAGGAGTTCACAGTCTCACAGGGCAGCCCATGCCACCTTCAGCGGCACTGGTCTCAATACACAGCTTGTTGTTTTTCCCGGTGATGTTCACCAGTTAGTTCCAGATCATCCAGATCTGAACTCGGAGACGAAATCGAACTCCTTTCCCCTTGTACACTGCACCACCTAAGAGATACTCTTGTCAAAACGTCTAATCTGATCCCAGACAGGCCGTTCGTTACATTAACTTCTCTTCCCAGAGAAGTTACAGGAACTATAGGGGATGGAGGAATGCGTTAAATCACAACTCAAGGAAATGTGACAAATCCAGAAGGTGGGACTTTATATGAGACAACTGGCCTGGTTGCTTAAAAAAAAAAAAAAGTAAGGGACAAAGGATTGGCGGAGGCAACTGTAAGACTGGTGAGGCCAAATCGCTGGGGAAGGCAGCGGGCAGGGAGAACCGGGGCAGAGTTGAAGATCAAGAGCAACTTGCCCTGCCCTTGGGGAGGGGCTGAAGAGCAGGGAGATTGCCTAAGGCAGTCGGGGAGCGGGGAGCTGGGGAGCGTGAGACTCGGCAGAAGGCAAACAGAACTAGCCTGACTGGAGACTGCGGCCTAGGCAATGTGGCGGCCGGAAGAGGGGTCAAAGGCAACCGCGGCCGACGTTAGCCCTCATTGGTCGAAAAGCTGGACACTCCCTTTGGCTTCCGGAGCACCTGGGATTCTGCAAGAGGGCTCTTAAACAGAAGGTGGGCAGAAGCCGACTTTCTTGGTTCTTGGCTGCATGGCGTTTGGGCTTCGTGTGTTCTTGTTTTGCTCTGCACGGGAAGGAGTGGCGGCACTGGGGCTGCTCAGGGCTTAGGCCTCACAGGGTTGGAAGCCAGCTCCCGGAGGCAGGGTCACATGCTGGGATGTATGCCTCGCTGGGCAGCAGCCCTTTGGACACAATGACCCAGTGAAGCATGGCACTCACGTCCTGGACTGCTTCCACTCTCTCGCCCTGTGCGCAGATGGAGTGTCCCCTGCACTACTGTCTGGAGTGATCTGGCAGTGCACCTGAGACCCTGAGAGAGAAAGAGAGAGAGAGCGAGAGCTGTTGTGAGATAATGGTGACTCTGAAACCCACAAGTGCACACCCCAGAGAGGATGGAGGCCTATTTGCACGGTCAGCTTAAGCTCCAAAAGGACAGATGAGCAATAATGTGGAACTTCTGGGCATGGTTTTGGATTGCAGTCTTTTTAGGAGCTTGTTTATTGCAGAAGAGAAGGCCTCAGAACAGAAATGCTCCCAGCCCCCTCAAATTGGGGACTCTGTTAAAGAAAACTCTGTTAATAAGAAATAAAATAATATTTACTCTGTAAATAAAAACCTTCCTTCCTAGGCAGGAAGATTCCTTCCCCACAAATCTTCATGTTGTGCATATATATGGTGACAAGTGGCCAGACCCCATACTGCCCAGTTATACAGTGATACAACAGGCAGGGGAGTCCTCGAGCCTTGATTGGATCCTGATGTGACCAACAAAACAACAAAACATATAAAATATTTTCTGAGACATTTGTGGAAACTATGGACTAGATAATATTATACTGGGAATTGTTAATTGTTAGTTGCCTTGACTCTGATCATAGTATTGTGTTTTGAAGAGAATGTACTTTTAGGAGATGCATGCTAAAATATTCACTGTTCTCAGGAAGTGAAATGTTATGATGTTTATGAATTAATTTCAAATGGTTCAGCAAAGCCAACCAACCAACTAACCAACCCTATACCCACATAGTCATATGGTAACTATTGTTGAGTGTAGATGATGGGCATATAGAGACTCATTAACCTATGATTTTCCTCAAAGCTTGGGGAAAATCTCTCCTCCAAGACAGCCCATTGGATAGTGTTCTATACTTTGTGTGGGTGAAAAACAGGATCTGTGGAAAACAACCTCTCAGGGCAGTCTGATCATAAATTCCTAACTGGGCAGGTCATGATGACCAGTCATGCCCCAGGCACATAACTTCTTTGCAAAAGGCTATCTTTGCCTTGACCACGCCCTGTCCATTGTTACTGTGTCTTGGGTTAACATACCTTTGAAATAGCCTTTCTTCTAAAGAGTGACCACCCCCAAGAGAACACATAATCTTGTTAACTTCCTGTAACTCTCTCCACCTTGTTTTCTCCCACTTTTATGTAATCTTCCTTCTGTCCTTAATTTCAAATGCATAAAAGAAACTGCAATACTGCTATTTTCTGGAGCATTTAAAATCCTGCTCCCAGGCTTAGGTTGTTTGGCTCAAATAAATCCATAAAAATTCTCTACTAGTTTGGACATTTCTTACATGGACACTAGTGTATACACTTTTGTGTATATAGCTCTGTACAATTATTCTTATGTAAACTAAGGAGAATCAAAGGCCCAACTTATATGCAAGAAAACTTTGGGAAAATGGGATGCATTTGGGAGATGTGAGAAGACTTTCGAGTCAGTAAGCTGTGGTGCTCTAGGGGAGCGAAAGGACTGGGGTGAAGCTAGGGACATGGCATGGGAAGGATTGAGACAGGCTGGTAAGCCAGCACAAGCAGAATAGGGAACCTGAGATAGTTAAACAAGCAGATTGCAGCCATCTAGTAAGTCGAAATGCCAAGTGTTTGCCACCGTCTAGTAAGTCCTATCTTTCCTAAATGGAGAATAGTTAAGAGTAAATGGTTTTCACTTCTCCCCAACCAGACGGTACATAGCTTAAATCACTCTACTCAGGGAGATGGATAGCAGAAATCCAATTAATGCCATTTGTCAACCACACCCAAGGACAGATGAAATCAAGGGGATAAATCCCCTTTTGGTGCCTCAGCATAAAACTGGTAACTATTCTATTGAGATCCTCTCCTAAACTCTTAGCCTTTAAAACCCCTGAAAACGAAGGTTCTGGCGCATGGTCTCCCTCCCAGGAGCACACCTGCACCTTTCCCTTTCCTCTCCTCTTCTTCCCCCATGGGCACACTTCTCCTAAACCTTAAGGGACCCCATGAGACTTGCAGTGACAGGTCATCCCGGGCTAAACCCCCCTGACCCTGTCCCCAAGGCCACCTTTTTGCTGACTTCTTTGTGAGATGAAGCAGCCCGGTCTAGGCTCATTTTCCACCTTGTCCCTCTCCTGTTGCTTCTTCTATCCTAGACCCTTCTTTGTTTGACTGCCCCAAGCTTTAATATGCCTCCTCTAGAAATCACCTGGACTTGTGTTGTGAAATCTTTCCTGCATGAAGTCAAGAACCCACACACTATTAGCTGGCCCTAGGTTGGTCACTTGTCCCACTTAGGGCCGGGTCCCCTTTCCAGTTACAGAATGGAGAAGTGCCTTGAATGCCAGGTTAAAGAGGCTGATTTCTTCTATGGGACTTAGACTAGTGCTAAATGGCAGGGTCAACTCTAGCATTTTCATTGGGAGCAGTGAGGGTGATGATGAACTGGAGAGACAGGAGCCTCAATCTCTAGGTCCTTTAGAGGCAAGGCAGACTGGTTAGGGTCTGTGTTAATCAGGAGTCTGTCCTCTCTGAAGGGAACAACTGCCACTTGGGGATAGCTGATGTTCTCTCCAAGGGGGTAAACTGTATGTGGGCCCAACAAATTTCTCAAAGGTAGACAGAATTCTTTTTTCTTTCTTTTTAATGTGAAATCTTTTAGTTTATAGTCTTAGGCCATTTTAAAACAAAAGCAAAGCAAACAATTGTTTGAGGCAAACAAAGCAGTTCTGAGGCCCTGGTCAGGCTCAGGGGCCACCATCCCTAGTGTGATAATCCAGATGGCAGTGCTGGTGGCTGACAGGTGATGGTGAAGAGGGTGGCTATCAGAGGCCTGACTGCAGAGATCCCCAGAGATGGACTCCACCCTGGGGATATGGTGACTAAGCAGAAAAGGGGAGGTGGACTCCAGGGTGACGCTCTGAAGATGAAATCGTGGAGGACAGAGTGTGGAGGAAAGGAGAATCTCTGTCTGGGCATATGGCCTTTGAAGAGCCTCTGGGCCCCCCTGCAACAGACTGCACACCTGGTAAGTGGATGCACTGGAGCCTCTTGGGTAGGCAGCTGTGTTGGAGGAGGAGTTCTCTGGAGAGAGTCAGAGGCAGGGAAGGGCTGAGGCAGAATGGAGGAGAGGGTAGGGAGTGGAGAAAGAAAGCTAAAACTTTATGGGGCAAAAGATGGCATCCTGGGTGCTAACTGAATGTGTCCCTGATTCTTTACAATTCTGCACCAAGTTTTAAACAGTTGAATAGGTGGGGCCTAATACAGATTCCTGACACACCCCCTAGGGTCTGTCCTCCAGGCTGACTGGCCCATTCATTAAGCACCTGTGGTTCAAGTCCAGGAATGGAAACTAGGCCAACCCACATGCTTCCCACTTGATCTCCATCAGGGTCATCAGAGACCTGGACCAAGGCTGGAATGCAGGTTGTCCACACCCTGGAATTAGTCTGACCTGAGCCTGCCAAACCCTTGAGTGGTGGTGAACTCCTCTTTCCCATTTTAGGGTAAGGAAAAATGGACCTTTGTTTAGCAGTTACTATGTGTTGGGTTGTGTCAGGTACTGTCTAGTTTGATTGTATGTCAGACATGCACAATAGGCATTCTTGTTATTTTACATTGATCATAAAGCATGTGCTGATAATTATTCACTCATCCATTCAGTATACATTTACCCAGTATCTTTTATAGATCACAAAACTGCACTAGGCACTATTAGGGGATACAAAGGTCTAAAACACCAGGAATTGAATTAGAACACTCGGGAAGTGAGTATGTGTTGTTTTTCAAATTGCACAGGAATGATCCCCACCTCCATCCAATTACCAGCCCCACTCCACCCAAATTTTGCGTACTCCTTAGGGGGCTGTATCAGAATTTTGGCAGAGGACAGGGGCTTTGAAACATACTCTGAAAAACTTCCCCATATGTTTCTGATTTGGCAGGCTAGATAACCAAAAAAATTCCCCTATTAAAACTCTTTGAAATGTGTGATAAAATTTAAAAATTTTATATTAAATGCACAGCTGAGATCCCATAAAAGAAAGGGAAATCTCAGGAGTCCAGTAAGAAGTAGGGGATAAAACATTGTAGATGACAGCCAGTGAGTTGATAATGTGTTTTCCCTTAGGTGTCAAGGAGAGTCAGTAATCAGGAGTGACAGGAGATGAGGCCCTGCACTGTGGTTGCCAAGAAGAAAACAAAACAGCATAATACAGCATTTCCAGTCAAGATGGAGGCATAGGTAGACACGCTTAGCCTCCTCGCACAACCATAGAAAGAATTACCACCAGATATCAAAAACAAAAAACACCCAGAACCATCAGAAAATTGAGCTGTATAGAAGTCTGATAACCAGGGATTTAAAGAAGCCACATTTATCCAGACAGGTAAGATGGGTGGAGTTGCAGAGACAGGGTGGGGAGATGGTAGTGGAACAGACAGTCTCCCATTCACACGTGGTAAATAAAAATCGGGAGGGATACCCTGGGAGTGAGCCATCCCAGCCCCAGGCCAGACAACACAGACCAGGGTTCCAGCATGGGGAAGATAAACCCCCATTACCTCTGGCTGTAAAAACCAGTGGGGGTTGAGGTGGTGGAAGAACTGCTGGCTTTTCACCACTTAAAGGGTCCACTCAGTGTTAGAACTATGCACACCTCAGGGCAGCATCTAGAAAGACACCGGTTGGATACGGGAAGTGGGTGAAGTGACTACAAATGGGGTGAGTGCCGGACAAACATCCAGAAACCGGCAGTGGTGTTGTCCCCTCTCCAAGTCCTGTCTCTAAGCCCCCTCCCCTCACCCAGAGCCACAAAGCAGTAAAATGGGTTGCCTGCCTTGGAGATTACCTAAGGCTCTGCCCCATACAATTTATAGGTGCCTTTTCTACATAGGCCATGCTACTACGATGGAGTAAAAGCAGCTCTATGTAATATACAGAAAAATAAACAAACAAACAAACACACGGAGGCTGCCAAATTAAGGAGACAAAGAAATATGGCCCAAATGAAAGAACAGACAAAACCCCAGAAGAAGAACTAAATGAAATGGAGATAGCCAACCTGTTAGGTGTAGAGTTCAAACCACTGGGGATCAGGATACTCAGAGAAATCATTCAGTACAGCCACAAAATACAAGGAAGAAATGAAGTTTACACAAAGTGAAATAAAGAAAAATCTATAGGGAATCAACAGTGAAGGGGAGGAAGCCGGTATTCAAATCAACAATTAGGAACAAAAGGAAGAAGTAAACATTCAACCAGAACAGAAAGAAACAAGAATTTAAAAAAACAAGAAGAGACTTAGGAACATATGAGACAATTTTAAACTTATCAATGTCTGAATCATAGGGGTGCCAGAAGGAGAAGAGGAAGAGGAAGAAATCGAAAACTTATTTGAAAAAATAATGAAAGAGAACTTCCCTAATTTGGTGAAGAAAACAGACACAAAGTCCAGGACGCACAGAGAGTCCCAAACAAGTTGGACCCAAAAAGGACCATACCAAGACATATAGTAATGAAAATGCCAAAGGTTAAAGATAAAGGGAGAATCTTAAAAGCAAGAGAAAAGCAGAGAATTACCTACAAAGGAGTTCCCATAAGACTATCAGCTGATTTCCAAAAGAAACTTTGCAGGCAAGAAAGAGCTGGCAAGAAGTATTCAAAGTGATGAAAAGCAAGGACCTACAACCTAGATTACTCTATCCAGCAAAGCTAGCATTTAGAATAAAAGGGCAGATAAAGTGCTTCCCAGGCAAGGTAAAGCTAAAGGAGTTCATCATCACTAAGCCATTATTACACGAAATAATAAAGGGACTTGTTTTAGAAAAAGAACATCAAAACTATGAACATTAAAATGACAACAAACTCACAACTATCAACAACTGGATATGAAAAACAAAAACATAAACACACAAGCAAACAACTAGAATGGGAACAGAATCATAGTTACGGGGATCATTTGGAGGGTTATCAGCTAGAAGGGGGAAAGGGGAGAAAGGGGGAAGATGGCATAGGAATTAAGAAGCATAATTGGCAGGAGCAAAATAAGCAGGAGGATGTAAAGAATAGTACAGAAAAGGGAGAAGCCAAGGAACCTACACACATGACCCATGGACATGAACTGAGGGGAGAACTGCCGGAGTGAAGGGGGGTGCTGGGTGGAGGGGGCAAAGGTGGAAAATTGGGACAACTGTAACAGCATAATCAATAAAATATACTTAAAAATAACAGGATAATACAGGATTCCCGTGTGTGTATATATAAAATACAGAGATGGATATTTTATATATGTGTAAAATTTATATATATGTCAACCTAGGCCCACCTATAATGGAAATTGTACCCAAGAACCCTGTAAAACCTGACCCTTGAAAATCCACACTCTCAGTGAAAGGCTAGACTAGAGATAATGTGTCTGCCCAGGGAAGTGATAAGCTTGCCTGCCTCAGCCTGAGAAGTCAAAGCCCTGACCTGGCTTCAAATGTCTGTGGATTCCAGACCACTTCTTAGAAATGGTTCAATAAATTGAAAGCCAAGAAATGAACAGAAATAAAGATATTCCTGAGGTGGAAAAAAAAGTGAGGCTGGAGGACTGGAGAGCCCGGAAGGCATGCCCCCAGGCTGCAAGGGATTCTCAAATCCAGTGAAAAGCAAAAATAAATGATGAATCTGCAGTTAAGAAATGCTGAAGCCCTTGAGGGGATAATTTTCCACATGTGAGACTCAAAGTACAACAGTTAAGACAATCAGAGCCCCTAGATGTTGAGATTATACAAATAAAACATGAAGGAGAATGTAAAAATTCACTGTGTTGCTCTTGCCAGTGTGGCTGAGTTGGTCGGATGTTGTCCTGCAAAGTGAAAGTCACAGGTTTGATTCTTGATCAGAGCACATGCCAGGGTTGTGGGTTCAGTCCTTGGTCAGGGCACAAGAGGCAAGCAATCAATGTTTCTCTCTCCCATCAGTGTTTCTCTCCCTCTTCCCCTTCTCTCTAAAAATACATAAATAAAATCCTTTAAAAAATTCACTATGTTGAAAATTATTAAAGACATAAAATAAGAAATCTAAACTTTAAGAAAATAAATATTATAAACTACAAGGACTTGATAAAGCACTAGAGTTTCTAAAAATGAAAAATGTAGTAACCGAAACAAAGATCACAATAAATCCTTCAATGGGTGGATTTAACAGCAGATTGAACACAGTCGAGGAAACAATTAGTGAACTGGAAGAGAGATTTGAGGTACAGAGAAATGAAATGATTAAAAAATATGGAAAAAAGGAGACACAGACAACAGAATCAGAATGCTCAACATATGTTTAATAGAGTCTCTAGGTGGAAAGAATGAGGTAGAAATAGTATTTGAAGATATAATGACTAAGAATTTTCCAGAATAGCTGAATCATAATTCTCAAAGATGAAGAAACACTATGAATCCTAAACATAATTTTAAATGGGCTCATAAGAAAAAGAGATTTAAAAAAGATTTTATCACTCACAGATCCTTTCTGAAACAATTGCTAATGGATTTACTCCATGAAGAAGAAACTTTTACATAGAGCACTGTAAGAAGCAGTGAGGAACGTAGAGGGGAAGTGACGGAGGGAAGACCTCACCTCAAGAAAAGCAATGGTGAAACTGGCAAAATTATGACATGCAACCATTTCAGTGCTCTGGAAGTTGACTAAAGGCATACACCAATTGAAAGGCATGTATTCAAGAAAAACTCCTGAACCTTGGTAATAACAGTGATATCTATGGCATTTTATCTCTAAATTGCTCCCAAGTCCCTCTCCTCCTCTCCAGATGTCATGGAAGCCATGCAAGCTGGCAGCCTTGCTGCTGGGGCTGACCTGACTTGGGGCACTGCAAGAAAGCATGGTGAAGGGTGATGTCGAGAGTAATATCAATGGGTGGGTAAGCAGTTGGGAAAGGCTGATGTCACAGTCACCTAAGACTACAGTGCTGCCTGGGGCAAATGAGAGACCAGTCCAGTTATTAAAAAACAGATAGCTGTAGGGGACTTTGAGAAAGTTCCAACATATTCTTGGGGCTCTCAAACAGTGCACACACTAAGAGCTGTGTGTACATGCAGGAGAGGGCGCCAACTCCAGGTCCCTGGCTGATCATGAGGCCTTGTGCAACAGAAAGTAAAAGGCAGACTTGTAACCTGCCTGAACTTTGTGTGCCCCAGCACAGACAGAGATCCTCTTGGCAAAGGTGGAAGCCACTGGCTCAAGATGTTGAAGTGAAACTTCTTACCAACAACCTTTAGCTGACCGTTAAGCTATGCTGACTCAGGGGTGAGGCCTAAGAATCCAGGCTTAAAAATAATCTTAGACCAAATGATGAGTTTCCTAGAAAAATACAAATGATCACAATTGACTTAAGATGACATAGAAAATCATCAAAGAAGCTGAATGGTATTTTAAATCTCTCTATAATGACAACATTCACAACTTTACAGTTGACTTCTGCTAAACATTCAAGAGATTGGCCCTGGCTGGTGTGGCTCAGTGGATTGAATGTTGGCCTGAGAACCAAAAGGTTGCTGGTTCGATCCCTAGTCAGGGCACATGCCTGGGTTGTGGGCCAGGTCCCCAGTTGGGGGTGTGTGAGAGGCAATTGGTTGATGTTTATCTCACACATTGATGATTCTCTCCCTCCCTTCCTCTCTCTAAAAATAAATAAATAAAATATTTTAAAAATTATGCAAGAGTGTAATACCTACTTTCTGAGAATAGAAAAAGAAAAAAAAAGGAACAGGATCCACAAATTCTATGAGGTTAATATAGGCTTAATGCCAAAACAACCAAGAACAATAGGAGAATGGAAAACTAGAGGACAATCTTCCTCTGAATTATGGGTGTAAGTATCAGAAAAAAATTTTTAGTCAAGCCCCAGCTCATGTGGCTCAGTTGGTTGGAGCATCATCCTATACACAAAAAGTTTGCGAGTTCCATTTTGGGTCAGGATACATACCTAGGTTGTGGGTTTGATCTCTGGGTGGGCACCAATCAATGGGAGGGAACCAATCAATGTTTCTCTTTCTCTCTGAAATCAATAAATATATTTAAATTTTTAAAAAATATCTTAGCCAATAGAATCCAACAATATATACAAAAGTGAATACACTGTAGCAAAATTGGGTTTGTTCCAAGAAAGTAAGATTATTAACATAAAAACAATCAATCTAATTCATCACATTATTAGTTTAAAATAGAAAAACCATATGAGCATCCCAATAGATGAAAAGGAGATATTCCATACTTTTCAAAATCCCTTCATGCTATGAACTCCTGGCAAATAATGAATAGAAGGGGTCTTCTAAAATCTGATACGGAGTATTTACCAAAAACCTATAATAAATATAATTTTCAAAAGAGAAATATTGAAAGCACCCTTTTAAAATTAGGAAAAAGTTTGTCCACTATCTCTACTTCTGTTTACATTGTATATGGAGTACTAGCCAGTACAGCCAAACAAGAACCTGAAGGTATTTGAATTGGAATGTGTCATTTTGGTGCCTATTATTGAAGGGTTCCCTATTTATGGAGCTCACCAATATTTGAAAAATTAACTTGTTATTGACATGTTTGAGCTTCTTAAAGCAGAACTTTCAAGCTTGTCACACAGGCTTTGGGACGGACGGCAGAAGCAAACAGTGCACTTTGTATACTCAGTTGCCCTGCTGTGTTAACTCCTCAGCTTGTGAGAAGGAACACGCTCTGAAAGATGGAAATTATATAATTTTAAAAGCCATATTAATTTGTATAAAACAGCTGGCTCTGCTGTAAACTCTGGCAAAAAGACCTAGTAATTTGGATTTGTACCTAAATGGTATTTCTGCAGTGGAAATTTTCATTAAAGTGATGTATGATTCCAACAAATCCAACATAGTTTTTTCTTACAAGGTACTGCATTGATTTGCCAAAATTTTGTCATTTGGCAAAGGAATAACCTTCTTTAAATTTGTATTTCAAGTCCTTATGATTTAGAATGCTGTATGATGGTCTGATTATGTTAAATGAAAATTATTACCTATATTTTGCAACACTTTCAAACTTAAGCAGAGGAACAGCTGTTCACATCTTTTAGCATTTTACACTCGCTTAACCTATAAAATTGCCATGTGTCAAAAGTCACACTTCTATAATTGCTAAAGCATGATATGTCAGTTTATTGGAATGTAATTACATTTTGAAGTAATTGTGACCACAAAACATTTTTTCTAAAAGGAAATTTGTGCTTTATTTGACTTATAAATCAACTCCAGCATAAATCTCAGGTACTTAATACTTTTAATAATATTCCTATTACTAAAGCAATTGACTCACATTAAACGCTAAATGCAGTGTGGTACTTTTTATTCATGGGAAAACCTTATTTCCGATTGTGAAGGCCAGATGCCACCTGAAAAACAGCACAGTAAGTGCCTGTTTCAGGGCACGTAATTACAACCACTAAATAGTTTTTCTGATACTGGCAGTTGTTGCATCTGGAGTAGTTTGCCAAAAGGCAATTAGCTTTTGCCTTTATTTTATACTGCTGAATGTAAATGACCAACCTGTCATGTTTCCTATAAAAGAGAAAGTTAATGTATGTACATAAACCACAAAAATAGGATACTAAACTATTTGAAAATTAGTGTTTTTTTTCTAATTAAAATATTGCCTACAAAACCCATGATTATTTCAATAGATGCAGAAAAAGCATTGGACAGAATTCAACAACCTTTTGTGATAAGAACTCAACAAATGAGGGATAAAAGGAAACTTCCTCCATTTGATGAAGGGTGTCTAAAAAACCTTGAAAGCAAACATCCCAGTGAAAGCTACCTAAGACCAGGAATAAAACAAGGATGTCTGCTCTCGCTGCTTTTTTTCCTTTTTACTGAATTTATTGGGTGACACTGATTGATAAAATTGTACAGGTTTTAGGTGCACAACTCTACACCACCTCCCTTGTACACTGTATTGTGTGTTCACCACCCCCATTTCCCCTTCTACTCAACAGTGTGCTGGAGGTTCGCTTAGGGAAAAAGAGCAAATGAGGTATCCAGACTGAAACAGAAAAAGTGAAACTCTATTGGCAGATGACATAATCTTGTATACAGAAAATCCTAAGAAATCCATGAAAAGATTACTAGAGCTAATAAGAGTTCAGCCAAGAGACAAATTAATATATAAAAATCAATTATATTTGTATTACCAACAAACAATCTGAAAATAATTTTTTTGGTTTATTTCTTTTTTAAAAAATATATTTTATTGATTATGCCATTACAGTTGTCCCATTTCCCCCCTTCATTCCCCTCCACCC
>PVKM010041383.1:0-13126 GCA_004027735.1 Carollia perspicillata
ATGGGAAAACACATTTTCCAATAAAAACTCAGAAAAGGGTTTGATCTCCAAAATATATAAAAAACTCACACAACTCCACACCAGGAAGACAAACAATCCAATTAAAAATGAGCAAAGGATCTGAACAGACCCTTCTTCAAGGAGGATATACAGAGGGCCCAGAGACATATGAAAGGATGCCCAGCATCACTAATCATCAGAGAGATGCTCAAAAACAGGGAAATGACATTGGCAAAATATACAAAGTTTATTCAGAATGTTCCATTTTGACATGCACTCCTTCGTGTGTGTACATGTGTGATTGTGTGTAGGGGTGTGTACAGGGATATGTGTGTGTGGTTCTGTGAAATTTTATCACATGTATAGATTCGTATAGTCACCACCAGTTTAACCAAGAAACAATCATTTCATCACAAGAAACTATGCTGTCCTTTTATAGCCACGCATCTACCACCTGTCACCCCCTTCCCTAGACTTTAACAACTATTAATATGCTTCCATCTCCAATAACCTCCTTTTAAGTATTGAAAATGTTATAGAACCTATGTCTATTTTCAGTCTGTGCCAACTATGTGTATACTGGGACATCAAAAGATCTGTTTTCTAATTTAATCCCGACACATTTTTTTGAACTAATTTCAGAAATACCATCAATTTTAACATACTATTTTTTTCTTTTCCTCACAAAGTAAAGTCTCACAAACCTACTACACATGAGATTTGATAAACTTAATTTAATAAATACCCATTAAATGCAAAGTGCTTCACAAGCATTTATTTAATAGGATCAATTTGATCTTATTTCTATCTGTAGGCTCTGCATGTAGATCGATAACTAAATATGTAATCATATGGTAAACGTTAGATTTCTGGGGACATAAAGAGTGAGGGAAGTAGTACTGAAACATTTTTAAAGCCTCAACAATACTATGTACTTGTCATGAAAGTTTTATGTCTATTTCTATATTTTACAATAGAAATATAAATGGCAAGTCACAAAAACTGTAGCTTTGACCTTGGTGCTTGAAAAGGTGAGGTCTAAATAAAACTATTTTGCTCTCTGAGTTACTATCATTATCTTTAATGAGAGTGAGCTTCACAGGGACACTTTAAATTGTACCTTAGGCCATAAATTAGCTGTTGGAACTAGATTCAGACTATTTTTCTTAAATATGAAAACACTGATTTAAATTCTCTGTCCAACTACATTATATATGTGCTTATATTTATTAAAAGTCTCTTCTAAAGAGTTTTAATATGTCCATCAGTGTCCTTTTCATCAATAAGTATAGATCTTTGTGTGTACTCATAATATTAAACCTTCCAGCGTAGCTCTAGCATTTACTACTTCTAATGGAGACAAATCTTGCTACTGATAGAGCTTTGTTTAGTTTTCCTTCATGCTCCCATCTTCTTCCTAACAGGAATTTTGACATTTTCCTTAGTGGCCTCCAATGGCAATTTAAAACTTGCATAAGGTATATTTTCTCTTTTAAAATTAGTAGAGATGATCATTTAAATTTTATTCTGTTGCTATTATATATATGTATAAATTATATATGTAAATATCACAAATACTCATATATTTTAGATTTACCTAAATATATAATGTATAGATAAAATAATTTATGTTATATAAATATTGTATAATGATTATATATTTAATATATAAACGTATATATAAAATATATACATGTATATAAATGTATATATTAAATATATGATATATATTTAATATATACATATATTATATGATGTCTAAATATATACTATATAAATATAATAATATTTAAATGTAAACATATATATTATATATATATAAAATATTGAACCACTATTGAATTTTTGGACTAAGCCTCCACTTATCCATTATGTCTTTTAAAAATAGGCTATTGGGTTCTATTTGTTGATATTTTATGTATTATTTTAGTAATATTCATAAATGCATCCGTAGGGGTTTTTTTTGTTTGCTTGTTTGATTTTTGGTGTGCTCTTTCTTAGGCTTGAAGATCACCTGTATATTGTAATTAGTGTTAAGGAAGAATAGCACCAGAATGTGAGGCTTCAGTCCTTGAGTTTAGCTGAGAAAACAATTCAGAGCTAAAAAATCAAACACTTGTGAAAAGTTGATTTAGAAAATCACAAAGGTAGAAGACATGAGCCATGGAAAAAGTGAGCCAGCTAGGCTGAATGGACCCAGGAAACAAATTACAAAGGCAAAAGTAGGGTTCTTGACACGTAGGAGAAAGAAAGACAAATAAAATGCATCTGGTGGGAGAAGGGAAAGGCGCAGGCATGCACCAGGGAGTTTGCAGCTGGGGAAAGAATGCTGGAGAAGGGTGCTGGCATGCTCAAAAGAAAGTGAGAGTGAGTATCGGGTCCTTTGTCTAAAGAGGTTTTATCTGTTCTTCAAAATCAGAGATTTTAAGGGAGGTCTCAGGGGAGGATCTCAATAGAGTATTTCTCAGTTTTCCAGAGGTGTCTTTTCAGGGTCATGGACTCTACCAAATGTTCCACACTAGGGTAAAGAGTCATTAGTCATTGCAGCTGGTCTTGATATCAGTCATGGTGTCACTTCATCTGATTTTGATGATTTTCTTGGCCTGTAGCTGAAACACAGCTGGGACATAGATCCTATCTCTAGTTTGACCAAAACTATGTATTTGTGAATCAGTAGACCGCACACATATTTGATGTGCTCGGGAACCTGATTGTCCTGAAGGCTTAATGCTTATGGGAGTGGTTGTGCAAAAGCTTGTTTGGGAATTCTACAAGGATATTCTCCAACTCTCATGTTCCTTCTCAAAGAGGCTTAAAACCAGATAACTAACAGCATGCCAGGGAAGGAAGGTTGGCGGGGGGGGCTCTGAACTATATCACTAGCAATAAGAAAGGTCAGGGGGTCTAAACAGCTGGACCAGTGGATATGTGCTGTGTAAGGAAATTTTACCTGGGGTGAGGTTCCACCCTACAATTGTCCATGGCTAGACACCTAGGGATTTCCACCATAGATAACCTTTTGTACTTAGCGTATAGTTCCTACTCTGCTCATATCTGTCTACCTACCTAGTATGTCATTTATTTTGTATAGTAATTTGAAATATTTATTTTGCTGTGCTTTGAAGAAGTATAAATGGCATTATAAAAATGTACACTTTAAAGGAATAGATATGATTCTAATGTCTTGTTCTAGGGCAGATCTTTAAATACTTTTTTCTTTCTTTTTTAATAATTTTATTTTAATTATTATTCAAGTACAGTTTTCTGTCTTTTACTCCCATCCCAGTCCACCCCCGCCAGTGCTCCCCACCTCCCTCCCATTTCCACCCCCCTTATATTTTGTCCACGTGTCCTTAATACTTGTTCCTGTTATCCCTTCTCTTTTTCCCCTGAAATTTCCTCCCCTCTCCCCTCTGGTTACTGTCATCCTGTTTTCTATTTCAATGTCTTTGGTTATATTTTGCTTGCTTGTTTATTTTGTTGCTTAGGTTCCTGTTAAAGGTGAGATCATATGGTATTTTTCTTTTACTGCCTGGCTTATTTCACTTAGCATAATGCTTTCCAATTCTTTCTTTTATAAGAATAGGTATTTTAATGTTTTTCTATTTGTACTGGTGTTAATTTTGGTAAAATTAAGGCCATGAATTACCTGAGACCTAGACCCATGTCTTTTCCTTTAGTGTTCTGAGAAAAATGAGTAGGTTTTCAGTAAATGTGTATGCATTACTTGTTATAATGTCTGTCAGGCAAGCAGCATAGGAAGGACAGCACAATAAACAAGATACTAACATAGATTGTACTTCCTGGCAGAGTTGATGGATTTAACATATGTATTTATCTTTACTTCCTTCTAAAGCTTCACACACACAATAGTAAATTATATAAATTTTCTTAAGTGTCTAAGTTGGCAGCTGTCAGAGCAGCACCTTGAGTTTTAAATACAACCAAATCTTCAACTTTAATGATAGGGTGATCATAAGAGATCTAAATATGCACCAGGCTGTGAGTTAGGGAAGCTGAAGGAAGAGATAGCCTATCTGGAGTGGCAGTGGGTATGGCCTGGCCAACCACATTAATAACTTAAGTCTGAAGTTAAGTGACAGCATGTATAATCTGCAATGACCTACTCTGACTGTACAAGCATAAATGCATCTTCGTGCTATGTCACTCCCACCTTTCAAATCCCATGTAAAGTACTCCTCTGAATTATAGAACTTAACAAGACCAAAAGAAAGTACCTAAAGACACTAACATGAAGATTTCCCAAGACATGGCCCAGCCAGATAATACTACCATAAAGTTCTTGGAGGACAAACCACATATATTTGCTTAAAGCAATCACTATTTTAGAGAGTACTATTAACCATGAGAGGACTACATAAGATTACCTGACATTGCAGAAAAGAGTCTAACACAAAAGGCACACACAAACACAGCTGGAAGGAAAAGCATGTTTAAAAAGATGAAATGTCAAATAAATTATTGTAAAATTAATATTTGTAGGAATATTAGTTATATTGCATCGATGAATCAAAAATTACATGTTATTAAGAAAAGAGTATTCAGAGAGAAAAGTAAACATTCTACAGAATTTAAAAACTGTACAACTGAAATAGTCAAAAACTAAAAATAACTCAAATGAACTAAGAATTAAAATACAACATCTCTGCACAGAGGGAAGGTAGGACCTATTAGTTTTTCATAAGAGTCTTGTGATTCATGATTTAAAAATCACAAGGCTTACTATCACTAAAATAAATCACTAAAAATAGTCAAGTAGACAAAAAACTGACAAAAAAGAAGAGGCAACATTGCATGAAACCATATAGTAACAACAGCAATAATAATAATAATGATAACGGCAATAGTTCATATTTATCAAGAAATTCTTTTGTGCCAAGCACTGTGCTAAGTACTGTATATGAATTATCTCATCAAATCCTTACTACAATTGTATGAGGTAGGTCTTTTTATAATTATATCCACATGAGAAAATTAGTGTTTTGGGAATTATTAGTTATCTATTCCTGCATAATGAATCACAGCAAAATGTAGCATCTGGAAACAATAGACATCACCACTTTATAGGTTATAGAACCTGAGTGCTTCTGGTCGGGTTTCTCATAGGGCTGCAGTTAAGTATCAGTCAAGATTGTGATCATTTCAGTGTCTAATGGTGGAGCTCTGCTTCAGAGCTCATTCCCATGACATGTCTCATTGACTGCTCCCAGGGTGGGTAATCCATGATTACCCAAGGTGGGAGCCACTGTCTTTTTATAATCAAGACTTGGCAATGATATATATCACTTTTTTTCATGTTCTGTTAGAAGCACATCTGTAAGTCCAGCCCACATTCAGAGAGAGGACTTGAATTCATGAGCAAGATACGAATACCAAGAGGTGAAGATAGAATGAATTAGTTTAGTGATTGCATAGCAGAGGGGAATTAGCATATCCACAGGTAGTAAGTCGTAGCCTTTTGAGACAAAATGGATTTGAACCCAGGGCTCAACTTCTTAACCACTATGTAACCCCCAAATGCTGCCTGGGTGGAACAGCATCAACATTTGCATATGGTTGCTATCTTGGATGTCTAGGAGTGGCTGGAGAGAGGCACCATACATAGAGGTGACTTCCACATATATGACACACCCAGATGTATCATCAGGTTTGAGAAAAGAGAAATAGGTTATATATTATGGTCAGTATGTAGGGTGCTACTATAACTTTCCCACGTACCTCCTACATTAGTAAATGTATATGGCTGCAAGAAAAGTCTGTGAGTATAAGGATAACCTTGAATTCACACTAATTTATAAAAACATTAGAAGTCTTGATATTTATAACTTTACTGGTGATTAATTATTTGATACAACCCTCACACTTGATTATGACAAACCGTAGCTTCATTTTCCTTGGATGGTTTGTCACAGGGACATGTTGGCGAAGGTGAGGAGCTGGTGCTCTACCTGTAAAGCTGTAGGGAAGCACCAAAGTGTTTTAAGCATGGGAAGATGACACAATTGGGTGTGTACATGCTTCTCTGAGTCATACCATTTTGTCTAAAGCTTCAGGCAATGCCCTGATTTCTCCTGTATGAGACAGGAGATGCTTCCTTTACAGCCCACTGGATTCATTCATGTTGGTGTAATGAGATTTCTTTATTTTGTATGTCTGAAAATTGGTCAAGGTACCCTATCTCAGGGCACCTGTGTGGGCTTTCTCTGAACACATAAAGACCTTTGTGGCTACAACCAAGCTGTAAACTCATAAGGCCGAGGCTGATAACCTCCTTTATGTCCTGTTGTCTTATGGCAACCACATTGTTGACATATTTTAAGAATTCAGTAAATACTTAAGTCAAATAAACTTGATTGGGCACCTATTATATGTTAGTTATTGTGCTGAGATATATATAAATATGAAATTGCCATTTTACTTTATTAGTAAAAAGTCATGATGTATATGGTCAGTTTCAGAACAGAGAAGGGACTTAGCAGAGGTAAGGGGAGACCTTCTGAAGGATGTGACCTCTGAGCTGGTTAGAAGAATGACTGTTACAGTGAATGGAGGATGTGAGTCTTTAAGTATTGGGATGCTGGTTTGTTAATACTTGAGGGTAAAGCCAAGGTTATAGGAGAAGAGAAAGAAGTCAACATTGACAATCGCTATAAATAGAAGTCACTGATTCGTCTAAGGAATATACAGAGCCACGCAAAATTTCCTCTTTGTTGCCTTTGTGTCTTCTCAGCCCTCTATGAACGATCCTGTGAGGTGTATAGGCACCAAGGGAACACGGCTGGTTTCTTCTACATCGACCCGGATGGCAGCGGGCCACTGGGACCTCTCCAAGTGTACTGCAATATCACAGGTGAGAATGAAGCATTCCCACTCACACTCTGTCTAGTTGTGTGATGGTCCACAGCAAAGGGACAGTCTTGCAAATAAAAAGCCAAGTTCTGGGGAGAAATGATATTTTAATAAATAATTGAGTTAGCAGTTGGATTATTTTCATGAGTGAAGAAAACTTGTTAACAGTCTTGATGTTCTACCACAACCAAGAATTAATTATCAAGCATTTTCTGCAGAACTTGTCAAGGACATTTTCTCTCTCAAAAATCAAAAACAGAAAGCAAATCAAAATCACCAGACAAAAATAAAAACTCAAAATCAATAAGAGACCTTGACTCAGGAAGTGAAAAAGCATGGTTTATGTCTGACCCTGAGGACTGAGAATCCCACATTGTCTTGGAACTTCAGTAGTTCATCAGTGAAAGGAAATAGTGGTTTCTACCTCTTAGAGTTGCAAGGATTAGACACATTCATGTATATTGGAGCAACTAGTCATACTAATTATCCAGTAGATGCCTAATAATAAAAAAATGATCTATATTTGTTTTTACTGGCAATTTTGTTTATCTTTCCACTTCATTCTAAAGTGCAGAAAATCCCAGTCAAAGTAAATTATTACATGGGTTTAGAGATAGCATATGATCACTAAATTATTTATTTTGAAAAAATAATTCCACAAACCAAAATGTGACATAATAGTTTAATAAAATACAGCTTTGTGAGTATTTTCTCCACTGTGAGTGTTGTTAATTGGCACATCCACATATTTTGACTCAAGCACTAACTTTGGGAGAAGCCAGCACAATCATGTAGTGAAGCAGAAAAGTAAGAGACTATTGAAGTTCATTGAATTATTTGGCCCCAGGCTTCTTTTCAACAAGGGAACCCCCTTTATGGAGTTCTTTCTGTAACCAGACACTGTCCTGGGAACTGAGCATATGCAGAGTAATAAGACACAGCTACTGTTGTTCACAAAGCAGTACAATTGGAGAAAATAGCATGCAATATCACAGGTAGCCATGCAAGCAAACCTTTGCAAAAATGATGACTAAGGATGCTTAGCAATTGGCCCATCTGCATACAAAGGGTCACTTTTTTTTTTTGCAGAAAATGCTAATTACATGAAATTGAATGCTATTTTACTGCTTTTAATCCTTTACCCGCAAAATACATATATGCTAGCTATCCTGAACAGTTTTATAACAAATTAGAAACTGTGTTGCTGTTTTATTTTAATGGTTATGGTAACATATAGAGTTCAACAATCTAGTCAACTACTAGGTGGAGTTCTCAGTGGATCTTGGTTATTTCAAAATGTAATTAGTATATAGATCTCTGCAGGTTCTTGCTAAAAGTATAGATGTCCCAACTCTCAAAATTCCAACTGAGTAAATGCACTTATACTGAGCTCTCCAAGTGATTCTGATGAAAATTGTCCCTGATCCACACTTTAACAAAAACCAAGGCAGTGATTTGGCTTCAGAATAAGGCAAAGGAGATATCAGTGCCTGCTGATGAATGATCATTGCCTACCAACTTCGAGAACGGAACTGAGGGTTGACTAATATCATTCTTTTTGAATTCTGAAAACAAATCTGAGAAAGATATTTTCCTCTCTACCTTACATAGAAGGAAAAAGAGTATGAGAATTTCATGACTTGCTTGAGGTAATAAATACTGGAACTAATTGTGAAGAGTTGGGAAACAAACAGAAGCTTCTATATTAGTAATAATCCGTATCACTAAACATTAATTAGACTCTTTGTATTGCTTATGTTTTGCTTTAAACAATGCTTTTATATTTTATAAAATAAATAAGTATTAATTATTAAAAATTAAGGAAAAGTATATATAAAATGTTAAAGTCACCTATAAATCACAATTCAGAGATCTCCATTGTTACTTTATTGTTAGAATTTTCTGCTTTTTTCTGTGAATGTATATGTTTTTCTATGAATGTGTGTTTTTAGATATATATTTTAAAATTATGAATTTAATAGACTAGCATAGACTTGTCCTTATCTTGCTGGTGGAAATTGTGTTCTTTTACAGGATTGCAAGGAAAACATTTTGAGAGACTCACACATGGAAGGTTGTGGTGTGATAAGATTTATTTGTGTGGAAACAGAAAGCTTCCTTCGGGTTCCCGATGTCCCATCTTTGTCTGTCCTGCTCTGAAAAAAGTCCAATTTTGTTTTCATCAGGGCCAGAAATAGGGTCAATGTGCAGAGATCCTGTGCCATATTAAAACTTAGTATTTTGGGGCCTGTGTAGTCTGCCGCAAGCTTCAGGTGGCTACTAGATCCACATGGCTGCTATGAAATGAATAAGCACACTGGGTGAGCCTGTGTTACCAGGGAAGAGAAAGAGAGAGAAAGAGCCCTTTGTTAGCTGGGACCACTATTTTTTGAACCATAAGACACACCTAGGTTTTAGAGGAGGAAAATAGAAAAAAGTTTTTTGAAGCAAAAAATGAGGTAAAATATTTAATAACATAAATAACATAATATTTCACCAATGTAAATGTAAAGATACATTCAGACTATAAGATGTACCCCCATTTTCTTCCCAAATTTGGGGGAGAAAGTGCATCTTATAGCCTCAAAAATATGGTATATTATCTCAGGCTTGGGAAAGATCAGGCACTTCTTCAAACTAACCAATCAACTTCCCAAACTTTTGTGGGTTTCTGATAGGTCCACCCCCTAACCAATCCATTTCCTAGATCTTCCAGGTGCTATGCCTCTTATCCAATCCAATCTTTTTCCCAGGCTGGACTGGCAGGCCTCTGTGATCGCCATCTTGGCTCCTATTGTCACATGTGCTTACTTTGCCTGAAAGTCTGTGCCAAAGAACAGAAAGATTGAAAAGCCTGTCCTTCCTCCCCATACAGACAGGGGATGGAGGTGTTAATGCACTTTGCAAGTCAATGATGTGATCCCCTGGGGTTTGTGAAGTTGTAGCTTCCAAATTATACAGTCTCTCTACTTTACTATGCTTTATTATGCTTAATAATGTCTGATTTCATTTGAGCCCTTTATTAATATTTAACTACCCACACTAACATTTATGTTATTAAAATATATACTGAAATTAAAATATGTACAATAAATATAGCTTAAATTTTTAAATACTCCAAAATAATGTAAGTTCATTGACACAGAGAATATAACTAATATAAAAATCTTATTTACATAAACTATCTGCTCATCTTTGGAAAAACTTCCCTTAAGATTTATGTTGATATGTTTTCCAGGAATGGCTAAAGATTAATGTTTACTTGCATATAACTGTAACTGTTTTGCTTATGTGCTCCTGAAGAGATCAGGACCCCCAGATTTGTGTTGCAGAGTTGATGGGCTTCATTATACATAACTGAGTATTTCTTTTTTTAAAAAGATTGTATTTATTTATTTTTAGAGAGGGGAAGGGAGGGAGAAAGAAAGGGAAAGAAATATCAGTGTGTGGTTGCCTCTCACATGGCCCCTACTGGGGCCCTGGCCTGCAACCCAGGCATGTGACCTGACTGGGAATCAAACCAGCAACCCTTTGGTTTGCAGTCCACACTCAATCCACTGAGCTACACTAGCCAGTGCTGGGCATTTCTTTTAAATGTGGTTTTTGGTCACCCACAGTTGCAAAATATACAGGTTTGGTTTTATTTTTGTTTTCCCAAAACAAACCTCTAAATAAACTAAATTATATAATTCTTATGTCTAACTAGTAAATATTCTAGTACATTAATATAATGATAATCTAGTCCATGTTCTTCTATTTGTAAAATGTTAAATGGTCTTAAGTATGAGTGACTTATGACACTAGCAAAAGTGTGAAAAGAGATTTTCAGGAAGGAGAGGAAAGGAAAGAAAGAAAAAATGAAAGAGACGACTTGATCTGTGTTTACCTCCCATTTGTGAAAACACCAAGTTGCTGTTCTCTGCCTTTCTCAGTAGCTTATACTGGGTAGTATAAATAGCCCTGACAAGCAGAGGTCTGGGTTATCTTCCTCTACCTGCACCAGAAGATGTGCCATCCTCATTTATAATTACTTGAAAGATTATGTGAGGTTCACCAGAAAAGGGGAAGTTTCTTGTAAGAAGTCTGCAAATATTTGCAAATAGCTGCCATGAGGGCAAAGAAGGATGTTTTTAGTTGTGGATACAGTAAATCTGAATCCGAAAAGCATCTCTCTTTAAAATGTACCCTTGGGGAACATTAGCTCTCCATTTCTGTAGGCAAGGTGGCACCTTACTCCTGGAGATTTAACTCTGTGCATCTCACCTACCACAGGAGATGAAATTCTTAAAAGCTCAAGAAGCAACTGTCTCTTTGAATCTTAGCCAACATGATCTGTGCAGGGGGAAAGGAGGTCAATTTAGGGGAGTATTGATAAAGTGGACTAAATCTAGGCCTCTACAAATTTTGACAGTGTGCTGCACTCAAAACTAAATTACTTTACTCAGGGACTAGTCAGTGGGAGAGAGGAGAGGCTGGATGGAAGATTGACTGTACTTATGAGTGAGGAAAACAAGAATTCTGTAGGAATACACATTTGGACTTTTAACATCTAAGTAACTTATAATTCATTTCAACTCAATATAAATGTGCTCATGCCAGGCACTGTGAGAACTACTAATTTTTGCTATTATAAAATTGTATCTGCATTAGCCTCCCCAGGTTTCTATAATAAAATTCTATAATTTCAGTGGCTTAAAGAAAAAAAACAAACAGACAGAAAAACAGAAGTACATTGTTTCACAGCTCTGGAGACTAGAAGTCTAAAATCAAGGAACCTTGTTGTCTGTGTATATGAGGTTTTCCTTTGTATTTCTTTTTGCTTAATTCCTTCACCTGCGATGATTACCAGAGGGAAATAGGTTGGGTAGGTAGAAGAGGGTAAAGGGGGTATAAATAGGGATGGAAGGGGACTTGATGTGGGGTAGTGAACACATAATATAACATATAGATAATATATTCTAGAATTGTTCAACTGCACCTGTATAATTTTATTAACCAATGTCATCCCAATAAGAACCATTTCAAAAAAAATCAAGGAGTCTGCAGGGCTATGCTCCCTCTGAAACCTATAGGAAAGAAACCTTTCTTGCCTCTTCCTAGCTTCTGGTGTTTTATGTAAACTTCAGGCTTTCCTACATTTGTAGCAGCAGCACTTAAATTTCTACCTCCCAGAGGCTTTCACCTGCTTATTTGTGACATAGTTCACATGTGATGATCTCCTATCATGTGACTGTGTGCTTTTTTCTTCTTTTCTTATAAGAATACTGGTCATATTACATTAGGGCCCATCTTAATGGAGTACAATTTCATCTTTATTTGATTACATTTATAAAGAATCTATTTCCATTTAAGGTTTCATTGACAGGTACTGAAGGTTAGGACTTTACATATATTTGGGGGAAGAAAATCTAAGGCATACCAGTATCATTCCAGTAACAGTCTGCATCACTGGCCAATCATGGGGAAGACACAACAATTAAAATGTAAGGACAACGATAGGGTATGTCAGGTATGTGTAGTGTGTGCTGGGAGCATGCAGATAGGGCTTAACCAGGCATTTCTAAGACCTGTTCAGTGAGGCAGCTTCCAGGAAAAGAGGCACAGAAAGACGTTTTCAGGAAGAACAACCGAATGTCAAAAACAAAGTTACATGGTCTCTTGTACCTGCACATTTGTGGGAGCCACCAAACTCACAAAGATGTGTCACTAGTTTAGAACACTGAAAAACTCATGAGGGTGACTGAATAGAAAAAAAAAAATAGTCAAACTGTCTTAAGAAGGTGCAAGCAGAATCTGTTGAAGGTTCACAGTATGAACTCTAGTTTCCTGGCAAGGATTCTGCTTTCTCAATTCCAGGAGAAAAAAAAAAAAAGGATGATTTTATTATAAAGAATTCTTGATCATGCAGGACTATTTACTGTTCCTGAATGAAAGATGAAATTTCTGAGCTCCAACAACAAGACACCATCCTCATATCATGCATGGCTTTATATCCACTGTTCCCCTATCTTGAAGACAGTGGATATATCAGATAGCTTGCTTACATGTGGGACTATTTATAAAGGTATGAACATACAGGAAGACATAATGGGAAGTGGGCCATAATACAGACTATTAAGAGAGGGACTGTTTCCATTATCAGACTCACAGAAGTGAGGGCAGGGAGCTTTTCCACAGCAGGAAGGATGGTAGTGTGTGGAGAAGCTGTTTACTCCTGTATGGAAACAGCCAGCAAAGAGCTTAGAGAATGACCTCA